>JAPKLW010002453.1:14257-86167 GCA_026898455.1 Plectranthus barbatus
ACTTGATAGGTTGGATAATTCGAGGGGATTGCAATAATAATTAGGTGTTGTTTCATTTAGAAGATAGGTGAATTGGCATCTAGGTTATTAAATTCTTGAGCTTTTGGGAGTTAATCGAGATTAACATACCTAGACTTAGGTTGAGATTGAGATTAATCTACGGTTGTTGCACCGGTACTAAGGGTAATGACTAGAGTTATGTGAATTGACCCAAATCATCTTCTTGAAATTGTTCCGTAAAGTTAGCAAATCCAAGCATAATCATAATCTACCCCAATCCATCCTATGTTCCTCAACTATTCTCTCTCTGGTAATCTTAAGAAAGTTGTTTGATATTTCAATTAATTGTTACACTAATCTTTAGAATTTTAGGTAGTTTAAAATTTATCATTCCAAATCATTTTATCGCGTCTAGATAAAATACTGCATCAGGCATGAACCCCGAATTCATAGTTATAATTAATTACATAAAATAAATCACATAGCATGCTTTAAAGCTGTAAATAAAAGTAGTAAATGTGCTCCTATTATCTACAACATGCTTATATGCTGCGCAATTAAATTAAACGCGTATATCATGCGAAAACAAATAATAAAGCAAATAAAAAATGTCCTCGTGGCCCCATGATACGAAATAAAATTTAATTCTAACTATTACAAGTTGGAATTAAAAATACAGATCTTCGACTGGGCTCCCACTACTTGGACTGAGATCTGAATTTATTTTCCGAATATGGGCCTCCAAGATTTAATTTATCGGAAAATCGGACAACTGGGCTAGTTAACTGAATCGCGGGCCTAGGCACACATTGCAAGCCCAATAGCCCACGAGAACTTGGCCCGACGAACCACCACCGGCGAACCACCGCCGCCGGCGACTCGCCGCCGCCGTGATGGCTCTCGGAGTCACACAACAGCCATGCACGTACGTGCATGGTTGTAGCCCGCGATACGCCTCCTCTGGCCGTTGCCCGTTTCGCATGCTGCCGCCCCGGCTTGCCCCGACCATTGCCCAAACCGCCGTTCATCTTCTTCTCCACTGTTGGCTCACCTAGGCTCGCCGAAAAACGCGTACGAAGCGCGAAGGGGACGCACGCTCCGGCACGCACCCGCAAACCCTAGGGTTTGCGCCCTCGCCGCCACCACCATCCGCCTCCCGAGCCCTTCACCACACCACCAAGTCGCGCCATCGCCGCCCGGAGAGCGCCCGCCCGCCGCCGCGAATGTAAGCAGGGCTGCGCGGGTGCTGCACGCGCGCGAGCGAACCCTAGGGTTCTGCCGCGCTGCGCGCCCCCGTCGCGCCCTGGCCGCCCTCGTCCGTCCTTCCGGCAGGCGCCTGCCTCCCCGCGTTGCCGTCCCGAGACCCCCGCACCGCGCCTAGCCGGCTGTGGGCCGCGCGGCTGCTGCCCGTCGTGCCCGCGCGCCGCGCGCTGAAACCCTAGGGTTTCCGTGCGGCTGCGCCGCTGTCGTGGCCGCCGTGCGCCTGCGCCGCAGTGCACCTCGCCGCGCGCGATCACCGTGCACGGCTTGCAGCCGTGCCGGCACCGTCGTGCGGTCCTTCATTCTTCGCGTTCTTCGTTTTACAGATTTTAAATTTTAAAATAAAAGATTACATAGAATAATCCTAATTACAATTTAAAATCTAAATCTAACCACGGATTTATCTCGTAGGTGAAAAACGAATCCATATAAATGGGCGGATTTACCCGAGAACCACGAGGACGAAAAACATACAATCAATCCAAAAACCATTCATTACATGCATTCAATAATAATAATCATGCATGATCATTGGCTATATTATTTTTCCGATAGAGCCAATTAATTAAACCTCGCTCTGATACCAATTGAAGGGATTCGTGAACTGAATCACGAAGTCCGTTTGCCAAGGATCGTTAATTGGAATATCAAAAATAAATTGCTATGCTTATGAACAATCCTAGCATGCTCCTATATTATTATGCATAAGAAGGTTTATGCGGAATACCTGGATCGATGAACTCTGAAGAACGCGTGCGCGGAGATGCCCTTTGATCTTTCCCACGCCCAAAGATTTAATTTCCTAACAGATTGAGGAAATAAATCTATGAAAATAATACAATTATTTTTGAAAATAAAGAGGAGAGAGAGAAGAAGAAAAATCCTCCTGATTTGATCTTCTGATCTGTATCCCAACACGATCTGAAAATCCGGTGAAGATTCTCTATCAGATCCCTTGCCCGGTTGAGAAGCAGAATTTCCTCCTCGTTCTCAGATCTTAGTCGATCACCACAGCTCCCAAAACCTGGTTTGTTGTGTGCAACTTATGATCTTGAGGTGTGTTGAGATCTGAGGAACTGAGGTCTATTTATAGGAAATTACTGGACTCCTATTGGGTTTGAGTTTCATGGGCCAGACCAGGGACCAAAATGCAAATAGCAAATAAGGCCTATCAATTAATTAATTCTCATATTCAACCCAGAATATAATTAATTAATTAATATTGATTCATTCCACAAGAGAATCAATATTGTCCTACCTATTTGCTACCACGTTTTGAGGTACGGGTTGCATGGGCTCGGTATATCCCCACATTTAAGGTTACAAACATTCATTAATTAATTTAAGCTCTGACAAGCTATTTAATTAATTAACATCTTATATTCCTGAATCAATCCACTCAAACCTTTTCACTTATGCTTGAACTTAATCAGCCTGCAGGACTTAGCATAACGAACCTTTTGAGCTGTTCAGGGAATGTCACCATCCTATACTCGATGTGGTTACCTAGTTTCAGTACCAGACAGTCATACACAAACTGCTATTACCCAAGATACAGATATACAAGCTCAACTTTTCACTGCAACTCAAAGTAACACACAATCTGCATATACTTTTGTACCTTCATTTAGGCTTAGGATCTCGATAAGCCATAGAGATCTAGATTCTTTTAATGTCATATAAAAGAATCGATCTCGACTTAGGTCCTTATCAATGTGTGCCCCACACCAGCATACCAAGCCATCCAAGATAAGAAGCTTATAATTGCGTATGCTGCAGCCTACAACGACAGTTTATCCTGGAACTGTCTCAGCTGTGATAACTATTTATATCTCGCTAGGTCAAACGATCCATACAATCTTCCGTGATCTTCTACACACCGTATGATCTCCCTATCGACGAGATAAGAGGATAATTGCATTTGCGACACATGTTTGTTAATTCAGACAGGAGATGAACATACAATATTTATGATTCCGAGTATATTAACCAATCAACCTTGTACATAATATACCAATCATAATGCTTTCATTATATAAATCCATCAGTCCGGGGTTAGGGGCTCAGGTCACGGGTCACGAGCTCGAGTTCGGGCTCAGCCTGCGGCCTCGGCAGCGCGCGTGGGCACATGGTGGGCAGGTTATACGTCCCTAGCACACTCAGTTATTACACCATATCAGTGTAAATGTATTTAAACATGTTAAGACAAGGTTAGATTCCCAATGTGGGATGTCTTAATTATTACATGTCTTTTATTAATACTTGTCTTAATTAACCATGTAATAATGACGCCCCATGTCACCTTCGCGGATTAATTTCTCACTCACCAGAATACGGATCTGAGAAAATAAATATGCCAGGATTCTCTACTTGCATCGTAGATCGATCATGTAATATTTAATTTTCACAAAATTAAGTATTTACGTCCGGAATATTTATTCAAATATCTCTGGATTCCAACAATCCCCCCCATGAGTAGAAATGCCCAATGCATGAAATGCAGAGCCAACTCCGTCCTCGAGAAACGTTAATGCACACGAAGAGGTAACTTGCGGCTTTGAACCTTTCATCTTCAACATCATCGGTTACACTGGTGGCTTAGTGGTAAAAAACCTTGAACTAACCCTACGTTGTGTATATCGAGACAACGACATTGAAATAGTAACATTTCAAAACTCCATCCGTTCTCACGTTTTTTTTCATTACGGGCCATGGAAAACCCCTTTGGATTCATAAGTGTTCGTTTAAAGCGGCCCTGACTTCCACTTATATAGGTGACTTCCTATTTAAGAATATCCTGCCGTACTCAACCACTACGACGTTTTCAGGAGTCATTAAAAGTCGATTGACTTAACCTATACCACATTCAGGCTAAAAACACCTAGGTTTGCTCACCTAGGGAAGGGAAGAATTAGGTGTTATCGCTCGAACTTATATAGCTTAGTTTTCCCATTGAACCTAGTACTTGGGATCTCCAATCACCTAGGTTGGGTGTCCACTATACTCGTTCTAGATTGTGGATTTTAGTCCCATTCCCTCTAGCAACTTGTACATTTGACCTCGGTTTAACCCTTTGGTTAGCAGATCCGCTAGGTTATCTATTGACTTCACATATTCAATAGAGATAACCCCGTTGGAGATCAACTGTCTAACGGTGTTATGTCGACGATGAATATGTCTCGATTTACCGTTATACATGTTGTTCAGTGCCCGACCAATAGAAGCTTGGTTGTCACAGTGAACCATCACCAAGGGCACTGGTTTGCTCCAACAAGGAATATCTTTAAGGAAGTGATGAAGCCATTCTGCTTCTTCACCGGCTTTATCTAAAGCTATAAACTTAGATTCCATTGTGGAGCGGGCTATATACGTTTGCTTTGTTGATTTCCACGAGACTGCCCCCCCCCCCACTGACCGTAAACACATATCCACTCATGGAATATGAATCATTGGTGTCGGAGATCCAATTGGCATCACTGTACCCTTCAAGTACAAGTGGAAATCTAGTGTACTGTAGCCCTAAGGTAAGAGTATACTTTTAGTATCTCAAAACTCTCACAAGAGCTTTCAAGTGTTCTTTACTTGGATTGCTCGTGTATCTACTCAGTTTATTTACCGAGTAAGCAAGATCAGGTCGAGTACAGTGAGTCAGATACATCAGACTACCAATGACCCTTGCATACTCCTCTTGAGCTACAGGGTCACCTCGGTTTTCTCAGATGAACATTGAGATCCAGAGGTGTTTTAGCTGGTGAACTATCATAAGCATTGAATTTTCTAAGCACTTTCTCGACATAGTGAGATTGTGATAGAACAATTACATCAATTCTTCTTATGATTTTGATCCTGAGGATCACATCAGCTACACCCATGTCTTTCATGTCGAAGTTTCGCTTCAACATTCTTTTAATATCAACGATTACTTGTTGATTGTTTCCCATAATCAACATATCATCTACATAGGCAAACAATAACAAAGGAGTTAGAGGTACCTTTATAATCGACACATTTGTCACACTCGTTGTACTTAAACCCGTTTGCCAACATTGCGTTGTCAAACCTCAGATGCCACTGCTTAGGCGCTTGTTTTAGACCATACAAGGATCTAACCGACTTACAGACCTTCTTTTCTTGACCGGGTACTACGAACCCTTTGGGTTGATCCATGTAGATTTCTTCACCTAATTCACCGTTCAAAAAGGTAGTCTTCACGTCCATTTGGTGAATCTCAAGATTGTGTAAAGCAGCAATCGCGAGAAGCACCCTGATAGAAGTGATCCGAGTTACAGGTGAATAGGTGTCGAAGAAATCATCTCCCTCGTTTTGTCGAAAGCCTTTTGCCACAAGGCGGGCTTTATACTTATCAACAGAGCTATCGGCTTTGTACTTTCTTTTTAGGATCCATTTGCATCCTAAGGGCTTGCAACCTTTCGGGAAATCGGTCAGAATACATGTATGATTATGCATTATAGCCTCAATGTCACTGTTGATTGCTTCTTGACAAAGAGAAGCATCTGGTCGAGCTAGAGCTTCTTTAATATTTTTTGGTTCGTCATCCAACATATAGGTAACGAAGTCGGGACCAAAACTTTTAGCAGTTCTAGCTCTTTGACTACGTCTCGGCTCTTCCTCAACAGGATCAGAACTTGTAGCCTCCTCGTGTGTTCTCTTTTGAGAAGCTTGAGGTTCATCCTTCTTTTTCTTGTTCGGATAGACATCTTCAAAGAATATTGCATTCCTTGATTCTATCGTCGTTCCTACAGTCACATTCGGATTCTCCGACTGTGCACTAGGAAATGATAGGCTGCGCTGTTAAGTGCATAGCCAATAAAGATGCAATCAATTGTTTTAGGACCGATTGCAACTTGTTTGGGTGGAGGCACTTCAACCTTTGCTAAACAGCCCCAGACCTTGATATATTTGTAGGAAGGTTTTCTACCTTTCCACATCTCATATGGGGTAACATCTTTTCCTTTGAGAGGAATTTTGTTCAAGATGTAGTTGGCTGTTAAGACAGTTTCCCTCGACATATTTTCGGGTAGTCCCGAACTAATCAATAGAGCATTTATCATTTCTTTTAAAGTCCGATTCTTTCTCTCGACAACCGTTTGATTGAGGTGAGTATGGTGCAGTTGTCTGATGAATTATGCCTGAAGCAGCACAAAGTTCTTCAAACGGAGCGACGTATTCTCCACCTCGATCACTTCGAATCGTTTTGATTCGAGTGCTCAATTGATTTTTTGCTTCCATTTTGTAATTCTTGAAAACGTCTATTGTTTCGTCTTTACTTCGAAGTAAGTAAAGATAGCAGTATCTTGTGCAATCATCAATGAAGATTATGAAAAATCTCTTTCCACCTCTAGTTTGCACAAACTTTAGATCACACAAATCGGTATGAACTAATTCTAGAGGTTTAGTGCTCCTCTCGACTAATTGAAATGGTAACTTTGCCATTTTTTCTTCAACACAAACTTCACATTTTGTTTGTTTAAAATCAGTCACTTTCAACAAGTTTAGATTCATTAATCTATTTATAGCATTTAGATTTACATGTCCTGATCTAATATGCCACAAATCGGAGCACTCAATCAAGTAAGCAGAAGAGGAATCAACTTTATTTATCACTTTTTTGGCTTGGCGCCGTGCCATTACATTCATTTTGAAAATTCCGTTGGCAAGGTAACCCCGGCCAAAGAACTTTCCAAATTTGGATAAAATAAACTTTTCACTCTCAAATACAAGCTTAAGGCCATGATTAACAAGAAGGGAGCCGGAAACCAAGTTCTTGTGGATGTCCGGGACATGCAGCACATCCTTTAAAGTGAGATCCTTTCCACTCGTTAGCTTCAACACCACATTGTCGATACCTGCCACATCAGACGATGCTTGGTTGCCTATGTGAAGCATTATTCCTTCAACAGCTTTGTAGGAAGAGAAAACACTCCTCTCGGATGCCACGTGACACGTTGCACCCGTATCAACAAACCACTCCCTTGGGTTGTCCACATGATGGACTTCAGACACAATAGTGCACAAGTCATCTTCCCAATCATTATCGGGTTCGACATTGTAGTTGTACATCTTTTCTTTGCCCTTGCCTTTAGCTTTGGGTTTTTTGCATTTGCTAGCCATGTGGCCACACTTCCCACAATTGTAGCAGTCACCCTTGAACTTAGGCTCTTTTATAACAATGCCCTTGTTCGATTAGGTAGGCCTTTTACATTTCTTTGATGGACCACCACGTTCCATCAAATAGGCCTTAGCCTACATAGCCCTTGGCCTAGGATCAACCCTTCGATTGTCTTCTTCAATTCGAAGTTTGACAATCAAATCTTCAAGAGTCATAGCCTTTTTGCTTATGCTAACTCTTGAAGTCCTTCCATGAAGGGGGTAGCTTTTCTATGACCGCAGCCACTTTAAAAGCATCGGGAAGCATCATCCCTTCGGCTTGAACGTTGTGCAAGATCAATTGAAATTCTTTCACTTGTTCTACAACCGATCTGTTGTCTACCATCTGGTACGGCAAATACTTGGCCACGGCATACTTTTTAGTACCCGCATCCTCTGTTTGGTACTTTTTCTCTAGCATTTCCCATAGTTCTTTTGATGTTTTACATTTGAGTACATAACATACAAGGGATCTAATAAAGCATTAAGAATGAAATTCTGACAGAGAAAGTCCCCGTGGCACCAGTTGTCGAAGGCTACACACTTGTTCCGGTCCGTCTCATCATCAGCACACTCGGGCTTGTCCTCCCTCAAATAGTTGGCTAGCCCCAACGTGGTGATGTAGAACAGCATCTTCTGCCTCCACGTCTTGAAGTCGATGCTGGTGAACTTGGAGGGCTTCTCCGCTTGAACATTAGGTGGAAGAGGACATTGGTTGAGTTGCGGAGCATTTGGATCATAAGGAGGCACGTTGTTGTTTCCACAATCGTTACTGGAAGTTGCCATCTCAAATTATGTTATTCTGTCTTGCGATTGTAAGAAATGTATTACAATCTGAGATACACGAGGCACACGGTAAACAAGTACAAGGAATTTAAAATGAGACAACAAAAAATAGCAAGCAAGCCGAGTCGAGAGAACTCTTCCCGCAAGATAGAATATGCCTCCGTAGTGCTCGGAATAAGGCAGTATATCCACATAGGTAAAATGGCTTTCGTCTCGATCAAAGCAGGACCGCAATCGACAGAGCTCTGGCGAACTGGAGTGGAGTAGGAGCAGAGTTGGCAGGAAAATAGAGTGCAGGAGTTGAGGGAGCAAAATGCAGCTAACGGCTATTTTTTGAACGTTTATGCATGCACTTGGGGATGCCTATTTATAGGCATTCCACACCTGAGAGAGGGTGTCGGAAAATTAATGTCCGACAGTGGTTACACCAACGCTCATGATAGTGTGGACGGTTATGGCGGGAGACACGGGCTCGAGCAGCCGTTACGGGCGATAATCACGGAGTCTGAAGGCTCGTTTGAATTTAAATGAACGTAACGGTCCCGACACCTCAATGCGCACGTGTGCTGACTCATCAGCCACGTCGCAAGCCACGTGTGCATACGTATTGGCTAGACCTGACCCACTCAACTGACCCACTTCGATAAGCCCATCGGCCTCATTTTTGTTGACCAAAAAGATAAGGTCGTAACGGGCCAAGGGCCAAGGCCCAAAGACCAATTGCCAAGAAACCGGGTTCGGGGCACGGGTCACGGGCGCGGGCTCGGCCCGCGGTCTCTCGGAGGCCGAAGGCTGAGGCAAGGCAAGGTGGGGAGCGGCGGCGGCGCGCGTGGGCACATGGTGGGCACGTTATACAATGTCCCTGGCACACTCAGTTATTACACCATATCAGTGTAAATGTATTTAAACCTGTTAAGACAAGGTTAGATTCCCAATGTGAGATGTCTTAATTATTACATGTCTTTAATTAATACTTGTCTTAATTAACCATGTAATAATGACGCCCCGTGTCACCTTCGCGGATTAATTTCTTGCTCACCGGAATACGGATCTGAGAAAATAAATATGCCACGATTATCTACTCGCATCGTAGATCGATCCTGTAATATTTAATTTTCACAAAATTAAATATTTACATCCGTAATATTTATTCAAATATCTCTGGATTCCAACAAAAGATATGTCATATCTTCTAAAAATCGTATCTCTATCCAATATTTGTAATAGATAAACCATATTTATGACAAATAGTATCTCATGATTTTCGATCGAGATAGGCCATATTAGATAAGATTCATACATGTATAAATAGATTTCTTGGCAGACACAAAAAGATCATTTATCACTCATTACTTATTTAATACGAAGAACATCTTGTTCGTATTTACAGTTTTGTATCATTCCTTTGGGTCTTTATTCGACACATTTTACCCACAACAATTCTTGTCAAATATAGAAATCTCACCGCAAACATTTCAACTAAAACCTGAAGGTTGTGATAACAAATCATCATCTTAAAATTTACGCGTAAGAAATGTAGACAAATATGCGGAATTTAATTAAAATTTTAGTCATTACAAACTAAATTGAAAAAATAGACAAACATAAAATTCATTTAATAAGTATTAAATTATTTTTTCATAACTGAGCCCACAATAAGAATTAAATTACGCTTAAATAAAAAAATTAATAGTGGAATTTTATGTTGACATAAGACTAACTACAATCCGAATGAATAACGATAAGAATTCCTAATCCTATTTAGGGTGGTTCATAACCGACAAAATAGACAACTGTTGGCCGGAAAAATACTACAGACATTGGTCCCATACTAAAGCTCATCACTTTTGTAATGACAGCGCCCTCTCCCCAATTTTTGTTCAAGAATTTCTCAATGGATGCTTTCTTCCTGCTAATTATATAATATTTTCATTTTTCTAATTAATATATATTTTTTATGGATAGCTAAAGGATTTCCACTCACTTTGGCTGACAGATCATCAAGCATGTGAAATTGTATATGAGTGGTGTGGTTCTGCTCTGTTCAGTGTGTTTGCTTTGACCCCTTCCCTCCCTTTTGTGGTTGTTGCAACCCATTTCATTCCTTCCTTTTTCTGGTTCTGTACTTGTTTTTCTTCTCTCTGTTTGCTCAGAATAACTTTCTTTGTTTTCATCATTAATTCATGGCTACTGAGACTGTAGTATCAGACCATTCTTCCCCTTCCAAGGTATGAGGTCGTGTTCAGTTCTTGAAATTCTGTCTGTGAGTTTATGTTGATGCTCTTGCTTACTGCGAAGCTATATTTCTAGTTGGATTTATTGGAACTTGTCTATGACCAGAAAATTGGTAAAGGAATAACTTGTTCGAATTTGCACTAGAAGCGTGAGATTGAGAAATTGACCCACCAATATAATACCAGATTTACCTCTATTTCAGTTCTTGGCTTTTGCTTATTACCACTTATGAAAATTACTCTATGATTTAGGCGTAAGAGTTAAAAACGGTGCCAGGCTCGAATTCAATCTGGACTGTAAATGAATTGTTTGGTCAGTAGTAATGTAGCGATGAGCTTCTCGTAACATAAATCTTCGTTTCTAGATTTTGAGGGACAGTTTGAAGTTCTATTTGAAGGTCTAGTTAATTTTGGCCTCAATATTTCCTCTATATGCATATTCGTTGAATCCGCTGTAAATGTAGGATGTTGAGAAAGAAGAGGTTAAAAAAATTGACACAGAGTGTGCTTCTGATCAACCAAAGGGAGCTGTGGAGGCCACGAAGCCCTACGAGTCTTCAACAGCTTCCATTGATGCAGAACAAGCAAAGGATAGTAATGCTGATGAAGAGCCGAAAACTGAACCAGCCGAAAGGGTTGAAGGCAAAGCAGTTGCTGTTGAGGTTCCTCCAGCTGGAGATGAAAGCATCACTGAATCTACACAAGAAAAGGTTGAAGAAAAACCAGTTGAAGAGGAGAAGAAAATTGAGGAAACTCCAGTGGTAGAAGCTTTGGATGAAGCCATCAAACCGGATCCATCAATAGAGAAAGCAGACATCTTGTGCGGGGAGCAATCAGAACCTGAGCATGCTGAGAAACAAGGGGAAGAGGAAAGTATCAAGCCAAAGGAATCAGAGGAAGTAGTTGATGTGCCTGAACCAGCTGAGAAAATAGAGGAAAAGGTGGAAGAACCGCCTGCCGAAGTGGTTGATGCAATTATCGCGGTTCCTGAAGCTGAAAGTAAGCCAGAAGCTACTGAGGTCAAGGATGTCGCAGTTCCTGAAGCTGAGAGTAAAATCGAAGCAACAGAGGTGAAAGATGCGGTTTGTGAAGCCAAGGCTGAGCAATCTGAAGCAACTGAAGAAGCCAAGAAAGAAATTCTTGTAGCCGAGCCTGTTGAAGTTAAAAGTTGTACAGACAATGCTGACGATACAGAGTTGCCTAAGAAGGAAGAAACTAGTCCATCTGAAATCTCCGACCTAGTCAAATCTGAGGCTCCTGTTAGCGAAGTAAATGAAGAAAACCTTCTAGTGTCTGGAATTACTGATGAAGGGACACATCCAATCAAGGAATCAGTTGAAGTACAACTAGAAGAGAAAGCAGCTGAGCCTAAAAAGATTGAAGAAAAAACTGAAGTCCCAGAAGAAAAGAGTGTCGTGGCTGAAGAGTTGGTTGAGAGTGAAGAAAAGGCAACTGAGGATTCAGAAACCTCTGTTCCCCCTGAACCCGCAGAGAAGGCAGCCAAAGATGAAGCTGCGTCCAGAGATATTGAATTGGTTGCAGATAATGGAATTGAAAAATGTGGAACGGAAGTTTCACCTGAAACTACACATGATGTGACGGAAACGGCAAAAAAGGAGGAAAAAACTGAGGCAGCAGGGAAGGAAGAAGCTGCTGAAGCTAAATTGGTGGAAGATAAAGAAACTGATGAGAAAATAAAGGAAACCAATGAGACCACTGAGCCAGCTGAAGCCGTTGTGGAAAACTCAGAGACCATCAAAGGGAGTGAGGATACAAAAACAAGCCAAGATGTTCCACTGAAGACTCAGAAGCAATCCATTGTAAAGATTGTGAAGCAATCACTAGTGAAGGCAAAGAAAGCCATAATTGGGAAATCTCAGAACACGAAAACGCAAACTCCAGAAGTGAAGGATGAAGGTAACAAATAGCGTGCAGAAGCTTCAGAAAAATTATATATAGAAAAAAGGAAGGAGCAAGTGTGAATCAACTGAACCATGGTGATATGATTTGTTTCATTGTTTGCAATTTGTCAAAGCTATGTCTGTCTACTCTTGGGTTGCCTGCATGAGTTGCTCTAGTGTTAGATATACTAGTTTCATGCACGCAACCTAAAGAAGATTTCCCTTTTCTTTTTCTTTTCTGTGTTTTTTACCTCATGTTTGTTGATATAATGGTCTATTCATTTGTTGGTTTGTGTATTCATGTAATGCAAGAAGATATTTACTTTTTTGGTTCAAGGTTGTAAATACAGTAAGTATTGTGTGATTCTCTTAATTCTCCTCTTCATGGAGTTGTACTTCATTATTATGTTTTATCGATTGAGTTGATTGTAGTGTATGAGTGTCTCAGCTGCAGAAAATATATGAATAGCTAGATATTGAAGGATGGCATGAGCTTATCATTACCAATCGCATTCCTTACTTAAATCATATTTTTGGGAACCATAAACTGAATTCCAGGTGTGCCCGTATTTGAGTCTCTGTCCTATGATGATTGAAGAAAAGGGACAGAAGGCGATAAAGAGCCCTACTACACCAGCTTTTTCCAACGAAGAATTCAGAGACAGACAGATTTCTGACATGAGCCCATTCTTTCTGCTTTAATACAGATAAGAAAAAAAGGTACTTCAATTAGTGAACATATATCATGATCATGAGCATATGCAATGCACTAGCTCCGGTATTTTCAACACATGCAATGCAAGAACCTGCTGCAATTCTCTCTCACCATTAAAAACTCAATTTTTGAGCTACAAATATAAATAACTTAATAGTATCGTATATTGAACAGACGGTATATTTAACACATGCTGGATCCCTTCATAAAGCTTGATACATCATTGAGACTTGAGACAGAGAGAGAGAGATGTAATACTGTCTAATGAACAGAAGGTATCCTTCCTTACCCATGTGGCGCAGGTATGTTGTGGTTTGGGTTTTGTAAAATGGTAAAGGGTATTCAAGTATTTTAGTATGCAAACATAACTTCAAGAGTCTAGAAGTTAGTAAATTATGAGAAATTTTTTTAACGAAAACCAAATATTTTAAAACGTGGATATCATTTAAAAATTAGTTAAGGAAAAATTAAAGTACGATTGACCGTATTACTTGAGTTATATGCATGAAGATATGGGTCTAGACTCTAGATGTACTTAATTTCACAATAAATCTTAGTAAAAAAACACATGATTAAGTAAGATTGTTCAAATAAGCAAAATTCATGGCTGAACCCAATTTTGCCAAATCGAATCCAAACCCCATTTAGGATTGGATATCGATCTTATTAGATGTAGATGCGCATAAACGATCATTATGAGCTGTCGAGTAAAGCTTAGCTAGAATGTTAAATTCCTCTCACTATAATATAAAAACACCCTAAAAGATATGCAAATAAGGATATCTTTTTTCCTTTACAAAAAGAAGTTGCAGTAATAACTCTTGAGGAAATAACTTAAAATAGGGAAAATTAAAAACTCATTAATAAATGTATAAAATAGCAAAAATTGAATAAAAAGTCCAATTTAACCTTAAAGATATATTTCCATTTTTTACAAAATAAATCTAACAATTAGGTATATTATAATATGGGGTGATTTACATATATATCCAAGAATTTGAACATGTGGAAACCAAAACCCCAAAAACTGCGCTGGTAGGCACAAATGGTCACTTTGTATTTTGAGAATACTAAAGAAGTAAAAAAAATTATTCATTTATCTTAATTCATAAATTAAAATAAACATTTCAAGAAACACAAATTTAGACTAAACTATTCGAGAAAATAATTTGTGTTCAATGAACACGAATTAAAATTTCATTTTGAAAAGGGAAAATATACAAACATATCCCAAACTTTGAATGAGTTCTCAATTTTATCCCAAACTTTTCAATATAACAATTTTAGTCTTAAAATTTGAATGAGTTCTCAATTTTATCCCAAACTTTTAAATATAACAATTTCGGCTAAGTTTGTGTCCATGTAAGATATTCGATATTTAATTATTGACAGGTGGGAAAAAATTCAAAGTTTAGGCTAAGATTGTTATATTTATAAGTTTGGGATAAAATTGGGATTTCATTCAAAGTTTAAGCCTGATATTGTTATATTTAAAAGTTTGGGATGAAATTCGGAACTCATTCAAAGTTTGGGATAGATTTCTATATTTTTCCTTTTGAAAATATAAATGTTCAGTCATGAATATAATAAGAATATATTACTTTATTTATTTATATTATTAAATGAATAATGAGATAAGTTTAAAACAATTAAGTTTAAATTTATCCATGTGAATCATGTTCTCTGGAGTGATAATTTTATATCCGACACGAATTCATATGATAATAATGTATATGGATTGAGATTTATCAGATCGACACGATAAGGATACAAAAATTTAGATTGGATCCGGATTAAATACGGACCATATCAGATAATCTGTTAAATTGATCAAATTGGATCAAATATGGATGGATTAATAAAAAAAATTATTTATTTAATAAATTACCAGCAAGATGTCATCAGCAACGTAGAGACATTACGAGCAAAGACAAGCAAGTGTTTTCCAAGTCCAAACTTTAAGAAATGAGATCTTTAAATCTGCGATCCTTAAAGCTTGTTTGTCCAAGAAATCAACGAGGAGACATTCCTCGAACTGGCTGGTGTTAGGAATATTGTTAGACCCCTCTGCTGTAACTAATTCAAAGACATAGTTTGATATGTTTTGGTGCATCAAAGTTCAAGCAACTCAGTATCGAGTCAATTGTAAAAAGTCCTATATAGGAATTCATACTCAAGTTGTAATAGAATTAGAAAAAGAAAAAGAAAATGAAGGATGCTGAAGGAGTCAGCAAACTTGACAAATTGCTGAAGATAGCTAAAAGAAGAGAAATGCCAACAATGCGGAGGAACGTGACAAGAATGCTGAATAAGTAACTCCAGCAAACTGCTGAGATACCTGACGCACACCAGCGGCCAACAAACGACAATCAACAATCAAGAAAAGTTACGGAGTTGTGAATCAGAGGGGTCAAAAATCACAAGGAAACCCGACGAATTAGAGGATGGAACAATCAATATGCACAAAAGAGGGTTCAGACCTACGAATGATCCGTTCTGACAGAAATGGCTACAAATAGATACTACGCCAATCAGAGACGAGGAGACTTGAAGAGTCTCTATCCACTGCAGAAAAAGGAAGAACGCAGATAGGCGAGCATTATCTTTGAGTCTAACGGATAAGATTCAAACAACCGTTTGAATCTTTACCTATAAATAGGTGTCATCCTTATTTGATTCAAACGTTCAAGATTTTCTACCTACAGAGATACAAAAAGAGATCAAATACACTCTCTACATTACACGAACAAATTCGAGCTAAGTTCTTAATTGAAGCTTTTCACAAGCTTTCATATCAAAGCTCGAGACTTGCGAAGTTAATCTTCCAAGGTTATATTGGTATTTTTTCTACTCTGGAAAGAATCTAGCAGTCACTAACGGTGCAAGAAGTGACTCGTACAGGCAACACCAACACAAGGATAGGTTCCGGGAAGAACTATAAAACTCCCAGCAGTCGACATCTAAGGAGAAGGGAGGTTTGTCCTTACTCTAAGGAGTGACACTGATTGAAGATTTGAGATCGAGATGCTTGAAGGTGCACGCTGACTAGACAGAGGAGCTGCTCAACGTTAGAGATCAGGCTTGACCTTGTACTCATTCTTCTAGTGATTTTTTAGTCAGAGGACTGAAGAGTGGAAATAGAACAATTGTTCGAACCACTATAAAATCCCTTTGTCATTACTACTTTATTTCATTATTTTCTGCACATACGTATATTTAAAACTCAACACATCAAGTGGTGTAGTATAAATTGTAATTGGATTAACGAGTATTAGAGCTAAAACACATTTGATAAACACTTGCTAAGTCTAGACCTTGGCAAGATACGTGCAAGATTGATTTAATACTTCTGTTGCATATAAAACACTATGATCAGGGACCTACAAGTGGTATCGGAGTGGTTGGTCTTTTTCGACTAGCTGCTTCTAAGTTGTTTAGGACCAGATTCAGATTTTTCTTGCATATCTGTGTTTCTGTGTTTAGCTCAGGTTCGAAGCAATGGTGCACAACGCAAAGCTTGCAAAATTCTCTCTAGAATCCTACACTACCTGGGAAAAGAGGTCGATGATCACACTAATGAATGTACATCCTGAGATGAGACAAGTGATCGAAAATGGGCCAATCAAGATCTAGAAGGTAAAGACAAGGGTTGGAGAAGACATAATAGGACCAGGCATATTGGTGGACAAGCCATTTGGCGAATGGACTAAAGAAGAATGAGCTCGTGATCAACTAAATTACGTAGCCATGGATTTAATATTAGGTGCCCTGTCACCTACATTAATGGCAGAAGCGTTGGAGTACGAAAATGCTAAAGAGATGTGGGATTTCCTTGGTACTCTAAGTAAAAAATAGATCAAATGAAGAGAAACAAACTACAACAATGGGTAGACATGTATAAATCTTTTCAATTGATTCTAAGTGAAATCATCAAGGACATGGAGGCGAGGTTCAACAACATTGTAGCTGAGTTAAAGAAATTGGGAAGAACGTACGAGCTTCCTGACATGAACTCAAAGATTCTCTCAAGATTTCCGAAGGAGGATTGGTTCGTCAAAGTAACCAGTCTGAAGGAGAAAGATCTGTCAACAATCAGCACCTAGAAGTTATTGCTCAACTGAAGGCCCATGAATGGGACATCACACAGATCAACAAACATGAAGATGTTCGTGCTGGTGTAATCACTGAGGAACTAGTCGAGGATGCTGGATTCTTCGTGAAAAAAGACGAACATAAGTGGAAAACAAAAAAGCCATTCCACTCAGATCGACCAGCTCAGTCCAATTCGACAAAGGAGATTCCTTCCACCAACCAATCCAAATTCTAAGAAGCAGAATGCTCAGTCAGCGAAGTGGAAGAACAAATGAAAAGGTTGCAGAAGCTGCTGCTGAAAACCAAAGGAAAGAAGGAGGATTTCCAGCAAAGTCAACCAGAAGACAGCAGAAATGTTAAGAAAGCGCCAAGAACATGCTACGAATGTAATTCCCTGGATCATCTGAAGTCTGAATGTCCACGAGTAGATCCAGAAGAAAGAGAAAGTTTGAGAAAGCTGTTCGAAAGGCGAGCATCAAAAGCTGTCACCAAAGCATTTTTAATGAGGACAGAAATATCAGAAGATAAAGAGGATGTTCTCATGGTGTTCATGACAGATATCAATGAAGAGCAGACAGAAGAATCAGCTCAAGCTGCCGCAGGAAACTAGCTAACAAACTCTACTATGTCCATTACTTCTATTTCTGATAGTATGCATGACACTGCTGATTCTCATTACTCATAATCGGATGAGATATTTTCAAAAAGCACGAGATATTTGAATGACATTCTAAGTGTCCAAAGAAAATTGTTTTTGTCCCAACAACTGGGAAGATTCAACAAACTGCTAGGAAAGATAAGAGGGAAAACTCTAAGTCAATTGCTCAGCAGAAATATTGGCAGACTAGTATCCCTCAGCTGACCGCTCAACAAAGATTAAATTATCTAATTGCTGAGAAGAGGCCAGCAAAGTCAGGGTATGTAACCCAGTAGACTGTTCCATCTGCTAGGAAGGTTCATACAAATCCTAGCAAGGCTAAGCAATCTATTAAGGTTGTAAGGAAGCCAACATACACTCCAAGTAGAAGAGACATCTACTTGAGGCCATAGTCTAAATCAAACCATTTTCAAAAGACAGTGATGGCTCAACACACCACTACACCTTCCTTTGCAGATTTTAGTTATTACACCAATAGGAACGGAAATGTAGTGAAACGTGATGACAAACGAAATGTCAAAATCACGAAAGTCTCGATTCCCAAATGAATAATCCAGAAAACTAATCCTGCAGGACCCGTAATTGATCGGGTACCAAAAAATATAACTTCTTTATTTTGTAGAAACGGGGTCCAGGAAGAAGAACTTCAGGAAAACTCAATGAATGGATCCTAGATAGTGGATGCTCAGGTCACATGACAGGAGATGAAGAGATATTCACAGAGCTTCACAAGTTCAGAGGAGCTTCGGTCTCATTAAGTGACAACTCCAAGGCTAGAGTAATTGGAAGAGGGTGCATTGAGCAGAATGGAATGCGAATAATAAACGTTGCCCTCGTCGATAGCCTTAAGCACAATCTACTGAGCATTAGCCAGCTAAGTGAAAATGGATATATTGTTTCTTTCTTTGACACATGTTGTGAAGTTGATGATAGAATCACTAAAAAAGTAAAGATTAGAGGAATCAGGAAAGGAGGACTCTATATCGCTGATTGGGAAAGTGGTTAACAAGCATCATGCTTCATAGCATTCAGCAAGGAAGAGACAAATTGGCTATGACACAAAAGGCTAACACATCTAAACTTTAAGACTATCAATTATATTACCAAGAATAACATTGTTGCAGGTCTACCTCAAGAAACCTTCAAGAAGGAAGGAATATGCAGAGCCTGTCAACAAGGAAAACAAGTCAAAGTGTCCTTCAAATCTAATCCGGAAAAGGCCACCTCAAACAGAATCCTTGAGCTGCTGTACATGGATTTATTCAGCCCCGTGACTCCACCCATTGTAGGTAACAAACAATATACTTTGGTTGTTATTGATGATTATTCTAGGTACACTTGGGTGAGGTTACTCAAAAGCAAGGACGAGGTGAAGGTTATCCTTCAGAGCTGATAATCAGAGTTCAAAACGATTAAGAGCTCACTGTAAAAAGGATAAGATCCGACAATGGTACAGAATTCTGTAACAGAGCATTGATGGACTTTTGCGCTGACGCTGGGATAGGATATGAAAGGTCCAGTGCAAGAACACCTCAGCAGAACGGTTTGGCAGAAAGAAGAAACAGGACTCTCAAAGAGGTCGTGCGAACAATGCTTGCGGATACAGATCTGAGTCAAAGATATTGGGGAGAAGATGCAATGAATGCTTGCTACACGCAGAACCGAAGCGGATTGAATCTTCGCTTCAACAGGACTCCCTATGAAATATATCATGGTCGTAAGCCTTCTTTAGCTCATCTTCGTGTTTTTGGTTTGCCATGTTATATCCATAATAATGGGAAATCGAAATTAAGTACTTTCTCTCCCAAAAATGTCGAATGAGTGTTCCTAGGATATGGACTTCCATTTCACAAGGGATATAGAGTACTTAACAAGACAACCAAGCTTGTGGAGATAACATGCAATGTTATTTTAGATGAAGCTACTTTAGTGTGCAGGACCAAAAGAACTTAAAGAGATGAGTCTCATGAAACCAATGATGTCAATGGAACTTTGGACTCGAACACTTCTGAAGCTGAACCAATTGATCCGACTAGGTTAATGAGTGAATCATCATCTCTACTGGAAACCTTAACTGATCAACCAATAGTCAAGAGGGCCTGTGATGCAACTGGTAATGCCGAGGCCAGTCCGCACATAGTCGCATAACTCTTTGCGCGTGTAGTAGTTGGTAAAGATGAAGAGTTCTTCCCCACGAGTGTTTTGGGTATCAAGATCGTAGTAAGCCAGAAGTTTTGGAAAAGAAGTATGGACTCCGAAACGATGGTGAAGATGTATCCAACTACAAGATCAACTATGAAGCCGAAATGAAAAGGAGATGGCTAAGATGGAAGTCGGAATCATTCAAATATCAATGGAAGATAGCAGCACCACTAAAGTCACTAGTAGAGCAAATGAAGAGCCTAGCACAGGTTGTCATAAGGATGCTAGTAGGCAAAGTTGGTTCACTTTCTAAACTAAGTGCTAAGAAGTTTGTTGTGATGATGGCAATTGAGGATCGAATTCGTGGAAATTGGGCAAAGTTCATCTACAACAAATGGCTAGTGCATGTCTACAAGAACAAGAGTGTGAAGAAAGATCACACATTCACCCAAGACGTGGGCTTTGGATTGAAGATAAGCCACTTTCTGGAAGGAATTGTACTAGAAGGAAGACGCTGCCATGGTGAGGATTTGATCTACTCCGACTACATACTGCCAACCAAGAAGCAACAACCGCCGAAGAATTACAAGGAACCTCTGATACCGAAGGGAAAGAGCAATGTCAACCTTGACGAGGCATGCTCTGATGAAGAAGAACCCTACCAGGGACATGTTGTTATGCCTACTGCTGTTCCACTTACCGCCAAAGAAGTTGAAGAAGAGAGGCGTAATGCAGAACAGGATGCCCTGTTTACTGAACTTGAAAGTTTGGTCGACATCACATCACAAGAAACTGGTCAACCCCCTAAGCCACCCGTTGTGAAAAAGAGGCGTTCACAGAGAAGCTCACAACAGAAGAAGAGGAAACCAGCACGTGATGACGAACAACCCAAGAAGAAGGGCAAGCAAGGAAGATCTCCAGGAACAACCCTCAAAATCACTGTGCCAGAAGTAGATATCTCTCTACCAATTCCAGATGTGACCAAGGATACGGTGACAGGAAACACTGATACAACTACAAAACGAAGGCTTGAATTTTCTGATGAAGAAGAATCATAGAAGAAGAGGCGACAACAAAAAGCGCTCCAAAGATCACGCGAGCAGAGAGACTATGCCAAGTTTAGATTGAAGATGACTCTTGAAGAGAGCGACTCGCACTATGAAGAAGTCATGGCAGGTTACGCAGAGCGAAATACCAAGATCCAAGCCGGAGAACAGACCAGACATATTACTCGAAGAGATATTGAGAAGGCACAAGCCGAGAAAGGGAAGAACAGGGTCACATTTGTTGAGGATGTCGAATCAGCTGCCGATCTTGAGCAAAGACAGATGAAAAAAGCCATATAGGAATCAAGAAGATTGCAGACTCCAAGGGCATGGAGAAAGGAGTTCTGACGCAATGCAAATTCAGCCCGCCACCAATCAAGGGGGAAGCAGGTTGATGCAGACTGCTGTGCAAGAAGAAAGCAGTGTTGTTGTTGAAAAAGGGAAAAAAACTGAGCATTTGGTTGAGCAAGGAGACAACCAAAGTATCACAATCATGGCAGAAGCTGATCTGGTGAATGAGTCAGACCAAATCACATTTGCTGATTCATGAGATGAGGTAGCAGAGAAGGAGAATGCTAACCTTTAGGAAAGCAAAGAGGACAATGGTTCACAACACCCAGAGACAGCTATACCAACGTTCAGCAGCTCATCACATCAACTGAAGGAGCAGATGCTGAGGCACCACTTCTAAAGAGACATCAATTCCTAAGGAAACAACTACCTCACTAATTGCCGAATCTCGGGCACGGTTACAAGCAGAACTCACAGCAAGTGTACGAGCACGGGATTAGCAGTACCTATGCAGGATGGGGATTGAACCATCTACAATTCCTGGCTGGAATACCGATGCAGATACCACAAATATGCTCGAAAGAACCATTGAATCCCTCTGGCAAGGACGCATTCTAATTCCCAGCTCTCCAGAAGTTTCAGGTATATCCTTCAGTGATATTCCTAGCTCTAATGATGAGGAAGATGCAAAAGTTATCACAGATGGAGAATCTGTATTTCGAGAAGAAACTCTACGAGTGCCCATAGAAGGACTACCCAACAAGAACTACAAAGCAAAGAGGATTGCGAAGTGGTGTCCTCTTGTCACGGTGAGAGATGAGGAGAACGATGATCTCATCTCCTGGGCAGAAGATATTAGCATTTTTATAGAAACTCAAGCTGCCACAGAAGGCAAGAACTCATATCCTACTGAACTACAAGGCGAGTCGTCCGATCAAGAATGGTTGAGAACAGAGTTCCAGAGATGGCGATTTTTTGATTATGCCACTCATGAACTGCATTATGAGGACCGCTCAATAATGATGGCCATGATGGGTCTTAACTATTGGAGGAGTGAAGAAGAATGGGCAGATGATTGGATGGACCAGACATCTAAACGACAGTATACGGAGAAGCAGGTTGCTGCAAGACTGTAGAAGATCAAGGCTCACAGAGTACCCACCGGAGAACGTTCGCTGCCACCATCCGAATATGCTGTTGAAGACTCTCTCCCATTCACTCAAAAATTTAAGTCTCCTACCACTAGATGACAGATGGCCGCAACTGAGGAATTGAAGAACAAGATAGCAGAAGAGCAAGCCGCACGAAAAAGAGAAGAGGATAGGATGAAGATGTTGTAATTCAAGCAAAAGGTCCTTAACCAACTAGCCAACAAGTCTTCCAGGATGCAAAGCTTTAGGGCACCCTCCAATACCTGAATAAGAAGAAGGAAGGGAGAATGCACCTCTTGCAACGACTCTTGTTGATCAACCATCTACTTCCTCTCAAAGATTGGCTACCATTTTTCCCATGCCTACTACTGAGAATCAGATAGTGCTATCTGAGGAACCCCAATTCATGGCAATTGAGCCCTTGAAATCTAACACTTATCAGAGGGACCTCCAACAATTCATTCATACAATGGTAGAACAGAGCTTATGAGAGAAAATAGTATCGATCGTGTGCAATGAAGTTACCAACCAGACGTCTGAAGCTAAAGACGAAATACTTGCTGCTCAACAAGAAAACTTCAAGACCTTCTCCACCAGAATTTTCGCTATGATGAAAGAGGGGGAAGAGAAGAGTTTAGCAAGAAGACATATTTCGTCACTTTGAAGCTAGACGAAAGAAGAAATGAGCAAGAAGACATATTTCGTCGCTTTGAAGCTAGACGACAACAGGAAGAAGATCTAAGGAGACAACGCGAAGAAGAGGAGAGAGAAGAACATAGAAGAATTGAAGAGAAGGAGAGAATCAAAAGATAGGAAAGAGAAGCTGTCGTGGACAACTTCATGAAGATGACGATGGAAGCACTCAAGAAAGTGAAGAAGCCCACCGCCGGTTCCTTAAGTAGCAGAAATGCTGCTGATTCAGACTCCTCAACGACAAAGAAGTAATATCTCTCTTATCCCTATAAGTCTCCTGGTTGAAAAATATTTCTGATTTCAATTTGGGCAGGTGTCCATGTACAACAAAGCATGAAATTAATAATGGAAACTAACTCAGGTAGAAGACAATATCCCTTTGTCCAATGCTGATCTAATTGAATTAGTTGAGATTACACACTTAGTGTAATCAGCAAATTGCGTGGATTGTGATGTGTGTGAAATGTTCCTGTGATTAATTGATGAAATTATGTGTAAATGTGCTATGTGCTTATTTGATAAAAGATATTGAAGCCATTTACTTGATTAAATTTTTTTTGAATAATCATGCAATACCCTTGATACTTTGAGGGGGAACATTTAGGAATCATACTGAGTCTACAGGAGTTGATACGCTGAGAGTAGACTTGATAGGAAAATCTTTGTAATGTCAGTAATTAGCTTTCCCATGATCAGTTAGAATTAAAGCTTAAGATAGAGGCTTTGATCGCACCAAAAAGGGGGAAATTGTTAGGAATATTGTTAGACCCCTCTGCTGTAACTAATTTATAGACATAGTTTGATATGTTTAGGGGCATCAAAGCTCTAGCAACTCAGTATTGAGTCAATTATAAAAAGTCTTGTATAGGAATTCATACTCGAGTTGTAATAAAATTAGAAAAAAAAAAAGAATCAAGGATGCTGAAGGAGTCAGCAAACTTGACGAATTGCTGAAGATTGCTAAAAAAAGAGAATGGCCAGCAATGCGGAGAAACGTGACAAGAATGCTAAAGAAGTAACTCCAGCAAACTGTAGAGATACCCGACGCACACCTACAACCAGCAAACGATTATCAACAATCAAGAAAAGTTACGGAGTTGTGGATCAGACGGATCACAAATCACAAGGAAACCCGACATATCAGAGGATGGAACAATCATCATGCAAAAACGAGGGTTCAGACCTTCGTTCTGCCAGAAACGGCTATAGATAGATGCTACGTCAATCAGAGATGAAGAGACTTGAAGAGTCTCTGTCCACTGCAGAAAAAAGAAGAACGCAGATAGGTGAGCATTGCCTTTGATTCAAACGGATAAGATTCAAACAACCGTTTGAATATTCACCTATAAATAGGTGTCTTCCTTATTTGATTCAAAGGTTTGCGATTTTCTACCTACAGAGATACCAATAGAGATCAAATACACTCCCTACATTACGCGAACACATCCTAGCTAAGTTCTTAATAGCTTTAATATTAGAAGCTTGAGACTTGCGAAGTTAATCTTCCAAGGTTATTTTGGGATTCTTTCTACTCTGGAAAGAATCAAACAGTCACTATTGCAGTGCAAGAAGTGATTTGTACGGGCAACGCCAACACAATGATAGGTTCCGGGAAGAACTATAAAACTCCCAGCAGTCGACGTCCAAGGAGAAGAGATGTTTGTCCTCACTCTAAGGAGCGACACCAATTGAAGATTAGAGATTGAGGTGCTTGAAGGTGCACGCTGACCAGACGAAGAAGCTGCTCAACATTAGAGATCAGACCTGACCTTGTACTCATTCTTCTAGTGAATTTTCAGTCAGAGGATTGAAGAGTGGACATAGAACAATTGTTCGAACCACTATAAAATCCTTGTGTCATTACTGCTTTATTTCATTATTTTCTGCATGTACATATATTTAAAACTCAACACATCAAGTGGTGTAGTATAAACTGTAATTGGATTAACGAATATTAAAGCTAAAACACATTTAATAAACACTTGCTAAGTCGAGACCTTAGCAAGATACGTGCAAGATTGATTTAATACTTCCACTGCATATAAAATACTTTGATCAGGGACCAACAACTGGGAGTCGTTATGACTAAAGCTGCTGTTAGGAATTTATTTTAGAAATTCCTTCCTTAATTTATGTTTTGATGAGCCTAACATATCACTAAATTATAGGGGTGACAATTCGTGCGGTCAGATCCTTATCGTGTCAATCCGTTATCGATCCGATCCGTTAAAGTCAAATCCATATTCGATCCATTAAGAAAAATCAAAATTTGTATCCGTATCCGATCCGATAAGCTTAAATCCGTATCTGCAGGAATTTGATCCTTATCCGTTAAGGATCCGATAAGTATCCAATCCGAATGATCCGTTATGGATCCGATCCTATAAAGATTCGATAAGAATCCAAATCGAATTAATTCAATAAGAATCTATTTTAATAAACACAGTTATAATCCAAAATTTTTTTTGATAAGATAATACAAAATATATAAATTTGATTGTTCAAATTTGTGTTGGATAAATAAATAAAACTGCAACTTCATTTGAAACTAAAATTCTCAATCAAATATCCCAAGATACATAGATTAATATTAAAATTCAAATACTAATGGTCAAACTTGCTCATTTCTAAATACTGACCAATCATTTACCTTAGTCGTCAATGATCCACTTACAATTTTTACGAAGAGAAATATTAATTAAAATTTTACAATTTATAAGAAATAAAATAGATTATAATAAATACCTTTATCTATGATGGTAAAATTGGAAGACTTTAAACAATGAATGAGTATTCAGACGAATCTACAATACTTTCATCAACATTTAAATTTAAGATCTCACCAACTAGTTAATCGATTGATACAACATAATTGAAAATTTGAAGTTGAGAAAAAATTATTAAATTTTGATAGTATAAGAAAATAAAAATTTTAAATTATAAAGAATAGATACATAAATACATTTTTTGGTGGTGAATTAAAAAAATGGGACACGAACAATGAAGAACCAAGATATTTGAGTTTTTGAAATAACTCTAAATCTAAATTAATATATCAAAATTAAATAATTTTTATTAATTCATTAACGGATACCCGTATCCTATCCGAATTTGATTCGTTTAATGAATTATCCAATCCGAATCCGATCCGAAATTTTCGTATCCTTATCGTGTCGATCCGATAAGGATCCATATCCGATAAGCCTCGATCTGTATCCATTATTATTGTGCGGATTCGTGTTGGATTATCGGATCGGATCAAAAATTGCCACCCTTACTAAATTAGAGTGTCTCTATCTAGGTTAGTCCACACTTGTAATATCTTGTATAAGAATTATCATCAGCTTGGAAGGCCCAACCTGCAAATCAATCTTCCATTGCACTTTAACTAACTCTGTTTTGGGACCAACAATTGCAAAGTTCACCTGCTCTAACTACAATGACATTGCATTTCAGAATAAAGTGAAATTTACAATTAAATGTGTTACTTTTGTTTCATGACAACGGTTCCAAAATTCAAATATCTCCAACTGCAAGAAAACACTAATTTTATCCTTTCTTAAAGGAATTATTTTTAATTTAATTTATTAAGCTTCTATTTTAATAAACAAAATGTTAAATGTTTTTTACATATGAAAAATAAGTTTATTAATTAAATATCTTTAATATTAAATTAATGCACTTCGTGTTTAAGAATACGAACTTGGAAAAAAAAAAAAAGTTGATTTCGTGTTTCATCCCAAGTGTCCACATTAAAAAAAATTGCTTTTTACTGTCTACATCCCAAGGATTTGGTATAGGATGGTAAAAATCTCGTATTATAGATCGTATTTTAATCAAATAGTGATGGAGCGAGGGGTGCATATTTTAAGAGGAGGAGGAAGGGTACACATGGATATCATATCATATTGTATTTCATTGGAAATATATGTTTGTCTTCACATAAGAAATATCAAAGTTTTAATTTTTTTTTATTAAATTAATATTTCTAACCATCAAACAGACTAAATCAAACTGTTTAATGTGATTTGACTGAATTGATTTGGAAGATTAATTTGGCCGATTGTAATTTGAAAAATCCCAAAACCATATTATTTAATTATGAAGATACTTCATCCCTAAAATTGGTTAAACCAGATCGTGTACACTCCCAATAAAATTCAACAAAATTTGATATGGAATAATTTTTTTTTTTACCTTTATAATATATTAAAAATTAAAATAACATTGTATTTATGAATTATGAAATTGCGACTTTTTCTAATTTATGCAAATTGAGTAATCCAATTTTAAAATATTTATGGAAAACATTGACCACAACAATATTAATGCAGAAGCGCTCACTGATAATGCCGAGGAATGTCCATCCGGAGATGGCTGAGGTTATGTCCACCGGATCCATCAAGATCACAAAGGTGAACACCCAACTCAGAGGAGCTGCTAGTCCGGAGATAGTTGATAAGCCGTATGCTAAATTGAAAGACGAAGATCGAATTTGCTTTCAGCCGAACTCAGTGGTCATGGAGCTTGTCATTCAATCTCTACCAGAGCCACTGGTGGTCGAAGCCTTAGCCTATGACAATGCAAAGCAGATGTGGAATTTCTTTGGCACTCTCTGCCTAGAGATCGATCAGATGAAGCGGAACAAACTTCAAAATTGTGTAGATAAGTATGAATCTTTCCAAAATTTTGTAGATAAGTATAAAGCTTCAATATATATTTAGGAAAGTGATCTCATGAGAATTCTTGTTACTATGAGAAATAAAAATAAATTTCAGTCATCCAAATTGGTGATCCAACGTTCAAGGCTTAATAAATCACGTATACATTATAGTGTAATAAAACATGAATTAAAGGTTAAATTTGTAATATTTCTTATCTCCTCTAAAATTGTCCCAAATCTTTAAATGATCATAACTCCTATAATTTAAATTACTTTTTCATGTATCATCTATCAAATTAAAAGGTAATTTAATTATCTTTCGAACAAAATCGTGTAGCATATATTTTGATTAAAAAATCATAGTAAAAAAAATTAGAGATTATATGCATAATTCTCGTAACAGTATACGAATTATTATATAATGAGTTATATTGCACAATATAATGCATGAAGCTACACAATATAATGTAAAATATGATAGATAAAATGTAATATATTTTTTCCAGCGCGATAAATACAATTCATTAACTTTGCCTACTTAAAAAATACAAATAGTTATTATATAAGTTGATTTTACATTACTTGATTTATTAAATATTTTTTTTGTTATATTATATAAATATATATTATTATATTATATAATGCATGTTTGTTAGGTATGTAATAAATGTTTGCTAGGTATATAATGCATGTTGAGGTCAAAATACCTAGGTCCATGGAGGATCGATACAGCTTAAAAATAAAATCACACGATCAACATTTGAATATTTATTAGAACAATGATTTGAAATAGTTTGATATACAAATAAGATGTCTTCATTCGAATTTATATGACAAGAATCTTTGAGAAAATTAATAATTTTTCAATCATGAAGATTAGAGAATCTTCCTTATTTATAATTTTTCATATTAATTAAGATATTTTCCATATCAATTATAATATGAATATATAGTATTTAGTACATATAGTTTTATATTTTCTTTCTCTTAATATTATAAATAATCATAACTCTTTCAATTTAAATTAATTTTTCAATGTTTCATTTATCAAATTGAAGATGATTTTATTATTATAAACAAAACCTATATTGCATATGTTTGGTGGAAGTAAACTATATAATTAATAAAAATTAGTAATCTTATTGTTGGTCGCGAAATCAGAGTGCAAAATTGTGCAGCAGAAGGTATAAGATATGCAGCAGAAGTAAGTATGACGATTGCACTTGTTCAATGAAAATAGATTATAGTCAGTTTTGTGTGTTTGGAAGACTTAAGCTTAGTCATGTCCTGGTTAAGTCAGTTTCACAGTATATACTATTCAATACTTAGAAGTATTGAAGGTTTCAAAGCCAGTTCGTAAAACTGAAAAATAGAGCAGTAAGTAAAGAAAGCTGTAAAAGAGCACAAAGGACTTATAGTGGTTTGGATCTCAATATCCTACATCCACTCTTCAGACCCCAGGTCTGGATAATTCACTAAGTAGATACAAGCCTCCTTACGATCTATACACAGTCCGTTGGCACCTCCATCCTCCGGTCAGCTGTGGCACTCATTAGTTACTCCTTGCAGACTCAGTCTTCAGGTTGAAGTGGGGACGCACCCCGCAACCTCCTTCCCGGTGGTTGGATATTTACTTGTTCTTCGCATAACTCAGTTGGGTGGCATACGCCAGTGAGAATCAGAATCCCAGACTAGGAAACTGACTGCTATGAATATATCTCAGAAAGATATGTTCACCAAGAAGAGCTTCACCTTAAAGCTTCAGCCTCGTGCTAGAAGAAGTTAGCATGGTGGGTAACTTGAGTCAAAGACTCAAGTCTCGTGTTAGAAAACACAGAAACTCTGAGAGTTTGGTAGAGAGATGGTCTGAAAGATTGCCCTTCGTCTTCTCAAGACTATCAGATTTTGAATTCTGTTCGGGTAACCTATTAAGGTTGGGAGGGAAAGCCTTTATATAGAGGAGGACCTTTGGCAAATTGAATTTCTATATGTTAGACTCATAAATACAGACGTTAGACTCAAGGTTTATATTGTCCAATCGTAGCCCATGCCTTAGGTCTCCTTTCTGCTCTGCTCTGCAGTGTCAGTGCACGTTACACTAACATTATGTCAGACTTCTTTTCAGCTCGAGGAATCCCAGTTTGGAAAACCTCGTACTGACTTTAGCATGTTTGAATGCCTGAGTTTGACTGAGCTTTGATATCTTTCGAAATGCTCATTCTTTAAAGGTACGAGCTCTTATATTGACTCTTGAAAGTCAGTACAACTTAGCCCTCATACTGACTTCCCAGTGTTAATATGGTAAACCCTGATACTGATTATCCATAGTCAGTATGGAAAATGTCCTCGTACTGATTTCTCCTTATCAGTATGGAAAACCCTTGAACTGACTTCTCCTTAGTCAGTTCGGGAAAGCCCTCATACTGATTTCTGCTTCTCAGTATGGATGGACCTTAAACTGAGTGCTCCAACACAATTTTAGGTGAAGGTTGGGCATGATGATAATCAGTTCTCGAGCATTCTCTTTTGCTCAGTCTTCAGCCTAAGTTCTGTTACAATTCCATTTGATCCTATACAAGGATTATAGTTTAGAACTCTAGAAATTGGAAAAACTGACTAAGATAGCTTACAATTTTTGACCCACCAATACAACAAAAGTAAGGAAGGATTTCTCTAACAGAAATTGTAACACTTATGCACAAATCAAATAACAATGAACTACTTCTCATAAAATTCATAAAAATATAGTATACAATGAATAGATTAATGTAATACAATACATGTATTTTATTTTAAAATGAAATATGACTTTGAAAATATAAAAGCTAATAAATTTCTAAATATTGTCTTATAATGAATATGTTGATGTACTATAATGCATGTATTTCTCACTAAAATGCAAGATTACTTCGGAAAAAAAAATGAAATGATTGAATTTTTTCATATAATGAAGTTATTAATGTACTATAATGCAAGTATTTATTTCTAAAAATGCAAGATAACTTTGAAAAAATGAAGACGAATGAAATGACTAAATGCTGTGTTATAATGAAGATGTTAATACACTATAATGAAAGTATTTTGGTAATATAATGAGAGTAAACTATAGAAGAAATTTTAAGTATAAGTGAAACGATAAAATTACCCTATAATGTAGGTTTTTGGGGATAAAATGAGTGAAAATTTTGGGAAGATCTGGAGCATACATTGAGCAAAATTTATGGCTATGATTTATTCTTATTTCTCATGGTTAAGGCTATTCTCACTGTATCATGACCCTACATATATATATATATATATATATATATATATATATAGGGGTGCATTCTAGGTTGAACTCATCTTCCTGAATGAACTATGAACTTTCATTGTTGTGTGTGTAATTGATCATTATTGTATATATGATATCTCATTATAGTATCACATACACTACAATGATCAATTACACACACAACAATGAAGTATCATAATTAAGTACTATAATGAACTATCATATAAACTACAATGATCAATTATACACACAACAATGAAAAGTTCATAATTCATTCAGGATTTTTAGTTCGGATTTGAACGCAACTCTATATATATATATATATATATATATATATATATATATATTGGGAATACATATAAGTAGCTAATTAAAATATGTGACAATGTTTTAAAGTCACAACTTTAAAAAGCCACTTTGTTTTTTGTCTTATTATAGTTTTTATTTTTAGCTTCAAGACAAATTTTACTTAAATAAAATTATTAATTTTTTTGAAATATTTATTTATGGTTTCATATATTTTATATCTACCTTGTAGATGAACAATTAATAAATTGATGTATGAATTGGTTTTAGGTTCATTTGCAACTCATTTTTTCGACAATCCTCTCTCAAATTTTTGCTGTTTCTCACTAGGAATCCTCTCAAGAATTTGAAGATATATTTTTGGACTTCTGCTTTTATTTTGACAGAAGGTATGTTGCTTTGAACCATTGTAACCATGTTTTTTTTTTTTTTGTAAAATATGGGTTAAACTTTGAGGAAATGCATGTTTATTAAGATTTTAGAATTGTTGATCCTAAAAATGTGGCTATATTGCACTAGAATCATACTAGAATAGATGTGAAATTTTTTAATTTAAAAACCTTTCATTTTGATTCGGAAATAAAATGATTAATGAGATCTCACCGATCTCAAAATTCAACAATTTCGAGATTTGCGAGATCTCAACCAATCTCGAATTGGAGCCATTTATAAAAATTCTTGTATTTAATTTTATATTTTTAATTTATGGAGATGTCGCATAAATGTTTTATTATACGTTATGGTGGTGCATGGGATAGATCTAAATATGTGGGTGGCGACGAGCAAATAATATCTGTGAGGCATGATCGGATATCCTACATTGGTATTTGTTAGAGATTTATGAGATTATTTAGTGTGATCTCCTTAATTTAAGTTACTATTTATTTCACATAAGTAGGGTATGTGGAGGGTCTAGGCAAGTAAAGGCTGCGTTGCAGACGGATGAATGTGTAATACAGATGCTATATGAAAATAACATCGATCTAATCATATATGTTATCTTGTGATTAAAGAAAAATTAGAGTGGATTTGAGGCACCTCAATGACAGCGAACAGTGAGATCATCAGGTTCAAACATTTCTTTACCTGATGATTATATAGATGAGGATGAGGGGACGCCAACTGATGATGATGGCGATGAGGAGAAGGCAGCAGAGGAGGAGAGGGTGGATGACGAGGAGGATGAGTGTCGGCGTAGATTGCTTGAATAATTGATTAGTGAATTTTCTAGATGGATTGTAGCTCCTGGACGTATGGATCGATATATTTTATTTGATCGAAACTTGAGCCAATCGGTGATTGCAGTTCAATTTGATCAGAAAATAAAAAATTAGAGTGGATCATGCCTTCAGAATGGGCACCTACAACTACGGTTCGGAGCCACCTTTAGCAGCAAGGATAAATTAGACCTTGCTATAGGACAACATCACATGCATTAGAGATTGGAATACTCCAAGGAGAGGTCCTACACTACTTGCCTAACTTTAGATGCAAACATGTAAATGGATTGTTGGTCCCTGATCAGAGTGTTTATATATGCAGCGAAAGTATTAATTTGCACTTATCTTGCCAAGGTGACGACTTAGCCAGCCTCTATCAAATGTGTTCAAGCTCAAATATTCGTTAGTTTAATTTCATATTATACCTCAACACTTGGTGTGTTGGGTTTCAAATTTAACCGTAATGAAATGAAATAAAAGTAGTAAAAGAACACAAGGTTTATTGTGGTTCGAACAATTTTTCTACATCCACTCTACAGGTCTCTGATTGAAAATTCACTAATCGGTTGATTACAAGGTAAGACTTTATCTCTAACATTGAGCAGCTCCTCCGTCTGGTCAGCGCGCATGATAAATTAGTATTTTTACCAACTTATGTTTGTGTACTTTGACTATTTGGGTGATGTTTGAGTTGTCTTACGTGTTTTATTTGCATGAATTGGCTTTTGTGCTCGTAATGTCGTGATTGATAAATTATGCAGGTTTTGAGTCGGAAACAAGGAAGAAATCAAAGGATGCTCGAGTTCCAGACCTGCGTCGATCAACGCCAAAGGCATGTCGATCGACACAGCTGCTCGGAGGGACGATCGACGTGAGATCGACGCAAGACAGCGGAGGACAGGTCCATATCGATCGACGCACATCTTGCTTCGATCGACGCGAGTTTCTACATCGATCGACGTGAATCCGGGAAACCTTAATCTGATCATGATTTGAAGATTTAGATATATCTAATCCTAGATACTACATGATACATCTATCACAACTATATAAAGCCATGTAAAATTCAATTTTCACTGTGTAGAATTTTAGAGTTCCAAGAGTTTTATGTTTTATGGTTGAAGACAGATATTTATGGGAAGACATCTACACCCAGTTTTTATGCAATTCATGTTTTTCTTTATCTTTGATGATTTTATTCATAAATATGTGTAACTAACTTCCTTCTCAGATTCTAGGGTTTCGAACTATCAATGTATGAATGTTAGATTAATTGAATTAATTTTCCTTTTCCATCGTAGTTTGTGAATTCTTTGCTTATTCATAATCTTGAGTTGCTGGCTACATCTTAGGATTAAGTAGTTGAGAATTAGAGACGTAATTGTAGTAGTTTTCAATGGAAAGAGTTTTCACTATATAATTTAATTTCTTGTCTGAACAGAAGGAAATAGATTATAGGAATAGATCTGTAGATTTTTGGAGTAAATTTGTTAATCTTGAGACATAATAGAGATAGATAATTGATTAATCAACTTTATGAATTGTCCAACAAAGAAGTTCATAATACTTTTCTGATGTTTCACTACGAATAGGAACTAAATTGGGAATTAATCAATTTGTTCATACATGTAATACTTGATAGGTAGATATCCCTAGAATCTGTACTTCTCATATCTGCTTCCATCAAGTTATTTTATTTTCCTGTATGAATTTTAAATTGCAAAATTAGTTTGAAAACCAAAACCAAAATTTGAATTCCCCCTAACCAGTATTTTGAGAAACTATGTTTTAGTAATTATGGTTTTTCGTTACTTTTTCCCCTGGGATTCGATAATTTTATTTGCCGCTGTATTATTAGCTCTGCTAAATTGCTAGAAAAATAATTCTGCGATCAAATTTGGCGCTGTTGCTGGGGATTGAATAAAAATAATCTTACTATTAATTCTGTGATCGAAATACTGATTTAGGTTGTAATTTTCGTACTTTCAATCAATTTATCATAAAATTTGTTTTCACATCGATCGACGCAGTTTTTGTTTCTGCGTCGGTTGATGCCAATTCTCCGTCGATCGATGCTCGATTGTTATTCAAATTTTTAGTTATTCAATTTTTGTTTGTTTCGGTTTATTTTCAGTTTCAACTCACTATTTCCTTTGCCGTATAGGTAGTGCTTGAGTACGAGAGCTAAAGGAAAGGATTGGTTAGACTACGACCTAGAAATCGAAGCCACGTGCCAAAAAATTTGAAGAAATAAGCGATGGCAAGAAAGCTCGATTGATCAAACAATGGCAGATAACGTACCACCGTCGGACAATGTGCCGTAACTGGTCGTCCAACCTGAGCGAATCGCCCAGCCGCCTCCACAGATACTGACCCTGGAGGAGCAAATGACATTGTTTCAAGAAGTCCAAGCCATGAGGGCACAACTTCAGCAGCTGAATCTCGAGAGGAATATCGAGAGGAACAATCGAAACAACCGATGTATTCGCCCCAATCTACTCTTTGAAGACATTCCGAGGGAGGAAGATGAAGAAGATCAGGATCTGCCCGAGGAACCGGATGATGATGAGGAAGAAGAAGCCATGCAAACACGGTATCGACCTCAGTTCAAGGAGAAAGACTTTAGGATTGGCATCAATGCCAATAACTTCGAGCTGAAGACCGGATTGGTGCAAATGGTGCAACAAAACCCATTCGGCCGAAGAGCGACTGAGGATCCATACGCACATCTCGACAAATTTCTGATCAGCAACAAGTGAAAATAACTCCAATTTCTTTGAAAAAAACCTAACTTAAAGCTTTTTCATTACTCATCAGCCTTGTTTTTCAAAACCAAATTTTCTTTTCGGAGAGCGCAGAAAATTCAGCTCTGAGTTTTGACAAGTCCTCACTATCAGACCTTAGTCTTTTGACTTCCTCGGTCAGCGATATGACTTTATACTTGAGTGAAGTGTAATCCTTTATGATAGCGTTTTTCAAAGCATACACTTTAGAAAATCCTAACGAAAGTTTTGTAAGATAATCTTCCTCGGAACCCAGAAGGGAATTCTCCTATTCATGTTTGCATGCTGAGCTTGAAGTGTTAGCAATAGAGATTACCTGCTGATTATCGACTGCTAGAGCCGACTCAGTTGGTTGCTCAGCATCAGCAATTGGCTCATCATCCTCCACGATGTTTGCCATAAAAACCATCAGCGCTTCTTCCTCCTCGTCAATAGGATAGTACTCCTCTTCATTGTCAGGAATGTCTGGGACTTCTGTCCTTGTCAGCAACGCCTTAGTTACTGCTCGAACGACCCTTCTCTCAAATCTCTGACGCAAGCGTTCCCTTTCCTCAGGACTCACCCTTGGACAATCATGTTTTAGATGATCAGGAGACTGACATTCAAAGCATGTCCTGGTCTTTTTGTCAGATGAGCGCTGTGCTGAGGCTAGCTTAGCCTCCTTTTCATTCTTTGCCTCCAGAATCAACTTCTGTAACTTCTTCATCTGTTCCTCCAACTCACTTATTTTCTTATCCTCAGTTGAAGGAATTTCTTTAGTTGATGTTGCTGGGGCTGATCTCTCTTGATTATGGAATGGTTTCCTGGGAGATTTTCTATTTGCTTCCATCCTTTCTAACAAAATATGCTACGTCCTCATGAGCTCCAGCACTTGATGCAGTAGGTTGCAACATAGCAGCTTCGTTCTTCTTCGACTACGGGATAATGAATTCATGAGCTTTCAATTGTGAGAAAACCTCAGCTGTAGACATATTATCAAGATCCTTTTCACTTAGGCTTGTCAAGTTGACAAACCAGTCACTTCTGGGAAAAAGTTTGGATATAATTTTATTGTTCATTTCCCCTTTATCATAGGTTTTGCCCAAGTTCTTGAGCTCCCCTATAATTGTGTTGAATCTCTCCTCCAGCGATTGGATGGTTTCTCCAGGAGCCATAGCGAATGACTGATATTTATCCACAGTTACTTGAAGCTTGTTTCGCTTCATTTGCTCAGTTTCCTGAGAGCTTTCACACACGTACTCCCACACATCTTTAGTTGTTTTACAATCCAGGGCTTTGTCACCCATCAACTGAGGTAGGCAATCAATGATTAGTTTCATGGCAACAAACTCCAGCTGGCCCCTCTTTTTTTCTTCCAGAGTCCATTCCTCATAAGGCTTCTTCACCATCTCAGGACAGGGTAGACCTCAGGCAGGTGTAGGTGGTGCGGTGTTAACCTTCATGATCTCAATAGGGCCTTTCTCAAGTATATCCCTCATCTCCGGATGAATACTCTGGAGCTGGATCATGGCCTTCTTCTTCCAGGCATCAAAGTTCTCTTTGTTGTACTTCGGAAGGACATGGTTCGACATCTTGATAATCTTCACCTGAGCTTAGATAGAGATAAAAAATAAAGTAATAGCGCAAGGAAAAGCTAATATCTAGGTCTTAAGCGACTCAAAAGTAGTCGGATTTTCAACCTCCTGCTCTGATACCACTTGTTGGTCCATAAGATCAGAGTCGTCGTGGTAATGACAAAACACACACACGAAATGTAGCGGAAGTATTAGACGTTCACTTGCACTTTAAGTTATTTTCAAAGATGGGTTTAGTCCAACTTTACTTAGGTTATCTTGCAATTATACGCTAGCAACTCCGTTGCTAGGTTTCAAATCACAGTTATACGAAAATCAATTGAACAGTAAGCAAAGTAAAGACATAGTGTTTATAGTGGTTCGATCAAATGATCTACGTCCACTCCTTAGCCGAAACGCTAAGAATTTCACTAAGAAAGTATATGGTGTACAAAGATTCGCCTTTCCAGTAAAGCAGGCAGTGAACTTTTGGACAGGCTACTTCACGGCTATCCTCCGATACTCCGAACTTCTCAGGTGTAGCTCTGGCTAAGTCAAGGGCGCACCTTCATCAAGCTCGCCTTTACTACTTGTGGAAGATTTATAGTTCCTTCCGAACTCTCCTTTGATTGCGGCTAGATGCCCGTCTTAATCAATTCCTTTTCAGCGAATTGACTGCCGGATGCTTCCAATAAAGGAAGGTATCCCAGTGATTGAAGATTATTGAGTAAAGTCAAGAATCTCTTCAAGTGAGTGTCAAATATTCAATGGGGAACACTCTGGTTGTTGAAGGCTTTGAATGTTTTTCAATTGGAGCTTTCAACTGACTGCTCTTAAGCTTTTTGCTTTTTGTCTTAGGAATCTCTCGAGTGTGAGTTAGTGTGTTTGAATGAGCAGTAGTCTTTTCTCCCTTTTGACTTGTCTATTATACCTGGAGATTCAAAACTTGAATCTCCATGTCCGTTAGTGATAAGCTCGTTATTTCACTCACTTATCTATATTATTTTTATATTATTTTATGTAGTTTTATTGAGTTTATATATATATTTTATGCATGATGTCAATATTAGGTGGTTTTAGGTGTGTTTTGATGTTTATGCAGGTTTTTAGGCATAAACTCACGAGAAAACCGTTTCGGAAGCAGTGACGTGTAAGAGTAGCAATGAAGAGTTCTTCCACAAGAGGAATTCGAGCTATTGGTTCATGGAAATGGATGATGCTTTGAGTTAGCTCTCCAACGCAACTGGAATCGGGTCAATCGGAGTTCGGGAGAAGAAGTTATGGCCAAAACCGTGAGACCGCGCAGAAGGGGCAAAGAAGGCACAACGCTCGACGAAGGGAAAAGGCAGATCGACGGAAGCAAAGGCCGCGTCGATCGCTGCCAATGCTCGTCGATCGACGAGGATGTTCCAGGCCCAGCGATCGACGCCAAATAGCCACGATCGACGCGCATGCGGGATCCCTAATCTGAATCTGAATTCGAGATTTTTCATATCTTTAGCCTTAGATTTGATATGATACACCTCCACCCCTATAAATATTCATTTAAATTCATTTTTCAGAGAGAGAAGAGACTTAGAGCAATTACAAGATTTAGTATTGAAGAATTTTTAGAGTTTTATGTTTGAAGACAAGTTTTTACGGGAAGATTTCCGGATTCCAGCTTTTATGCAATTCAGGTTGTATTTTTCTATGATGAATATTACCATGAATATGCGTAACTAAATCCTTTCTCAGATTCTTGGATTTCGAACTATCAATGTATGCATGTTGTGATTAATTGAATAATTTTCCCTTTCCCTTCGTAGTTTGTGAAATCTGTGCTTATTCATAATCTTAAATTGTTGGCCACATCTTAGGATTATCTACTTGATTACTTGAGACGTAACTGTGATAGTTTTCAATCGAAAGAGATTTTCACAATATAATTTGATTTCTTGTCGTAACTGAAGGAGATTAATTGTAGGAATAAATCTGTAAATCTTTGGAGTTAGTTAATTTATCTTGAGACCGAGCGGAGATAGGTAATTAATTAATCTACTTTACGAATTGTCCAACAAAGAAGTTCGTAATACTTTTCTGATGTTTCACTACGAAGAGGAATTAAAATTGGGAATTAATCAATTCATTCATCCATGTCATACTTGATAGGTAGATATCCCTGGAATCTGTGCTTCTCTTATTTGACTTCAAAAGCTTTTCAATTTCCTGTTTAATTTTCATTAGCAAATACTGCGATTTTCAAAACAACAAAACTTTTTATCTGATTTTCCTAACCAGTATTTTAAGAACGTCTGATTTAGTATTTAGGATTTTTCGTTGCTTCATTCCCCTGGATCGATAACCTTAGGGTTTACAAATTTATTTGCCACTATTTCCATAATTAATCTGTAGAAATTACAGTGATCAAATTGGCGCCGTTGCCGGGGATGTGAACAGAATTAATCTTACTATTAAATCAGTGATTGAAATACTGATTTAGGCTGTAATTTTTTGTACGTTTCTCTGAATTTTCGTATTTTCTGAAATTTTTCTCGTACTTTCGTAATTCACGTCGATCGATGCTTAATCTCGTCGATCGACGCCATCTTTTCTTTGTCGTCGATCAACGCTCACTTTCGTCGATCGATGCCGTACTTGTTTTAAGAATTTCAGTTTTTCGTATTTTAGTTCATTTCGTTTTATTTTCAGTTTTACCTCACTACCTCCTTTGCTGTACAGGTAGTGCATGAGTACAAGAGCTAGAGGAAAAGACCCGCTTTATTACTATCCAGACATTGAAGCCACTTGCAGAAAGATCCGAAGGAATAAGCGTGCTCAGGAAAGCTCAAGTAATCACACGATGGAAGATAACGTACCACCGCCTCCACCAGTGCTAACTGCAGAGGAGCAGACTGTGCTTCTCCAAGAAGTCCAAGCTATGAGGGCGCAAATCCAACAATATCATCTGGAAAGAGACCTCGAGAGGAACAATCCGAATGGAAGGGATCTTCGCCATAACCCACTGTTTGATGACAATCCTGACAATGAAGAGGAAGACAACCAGGATCCTCCAGAGGAATCTGACGATGAGGAAGAAGAGGAAGCCATGCAGAACCGGTATAAACCTCGGTTCAGGGAGACAGACTTCAGGATTGGCATCAATGCCAACAATTTTGAGCTAAAGACCGGATTGGTGCAGATGGTGCAACAAAATCAATTCGGAGGAAGGGCTACTGAGGACCCCTATGCGCATTTGGATAAGTTCCTTATGCTCTGCAACACTGTCAAGATCGGAGGAGTCAGCAAGAGTGCCATCCAAATGCATCTGTTCGCATTCTCTCTGAGGGATAAGGCACAATCATGGTTCACCGCACTGGACAAAGGAAGCATAGGCACGTGGGCCGAATTGAGGAATGAGTTCCTGGAAAACTTCTTCCCCCCGAATGTCATCAGGTAGAGGAGAAAGGAAATCATCACATTCACTCAAAGACCCGATGAGAGCTTCAGTGAGACATGGGAGCGATTCAAAGAGCTACTGAGATCTTACCCCGGACATGGTTTTCCGCCAGGAGAACAGGCAGAAGCATTCTACGAGGGACTCAATGAGAAAACCGTCAAGTTGGTGGACACCACACTGGGAGACACCATCATGACAAAAAGCGGAAAGAAGGCCATGGAATTCTTCCAAAAGATGGCCAACAACACTCAACGGTGGTCCTCAAGCCGAACTCGGCCTGTGATGGCGGTCGAGAAGGAGAAAGTGGTGGAGAAAGTTGCCGAACAACCTAATTTGGCAGCCGAGCTGAAAAAGTTAAGGGAAGACTTCGTTGCACTGAAGCAGGAGAAAACAGTTGCTGCAGTAGAGCCAGTGCAAGCTCCATCTGAGGGGGATTGTTCTGCTGTAAATTTCATTCAAAGGGGCGGTTATCAAGACAACTACCGAGGAGGATACGAGCAACACAATCAGCAGAATAACCAGCCCTTTACCTACAATCACGCAAGGAATCACCCTGGATTCTCCTACGCAAACCCTCAAGCTGCAGAGCAACTACCACCAGGATTTGCCGTACAAGAAGGAGCAATAGTGGAGAAGAAGAAGCCAAATCTCGAGGAGATTTTGGCCAAGTTCATGGAGGGCTCTACTGATACTGTAGCCAAGTTGAAGCAAGAAATTGCAGGCGTGAATACTAAAGTGGACCAGGTGCAGAAGCATGTACAAATCATAGAAACCCAGGTCAGCCAGATCGCCGATGCCCTCGGAGCCCAGCACAAGCCGGGGCAACTTCCGAGCAACACTCAGATGAACCCCAAGAATCAGAATCAGAGGAACCAAGTGAATGTGATCACTCTGAGAGGGGGCAAAACCTATGAAGGGCCAAAGCAAGCAGGGACAGACACCCGAGATGAAGGAGAAGCTGAGAAAGAAGAAGAAGTCGTCACAGGCAAAGCCCCGTCGATCGACGATGCTGCCCCATCGATCGACGAGGAACCAAAACTCCAGTCGACCGAGGCTGACTCACGTCGATCGACGCCCACTCCTGCTCTGCCAATGTATAAGCCTCCCTTGCCATATCCGCAGCGGTTTGCCAAAGCAAAGATGAACGAGAAGTATGCACGCTTTCTTGAGAACATGAAGAAAGTAAACATCAACATCCCGCTGATTGAGGCACTACGAGAGATACCGGGGTATTTGAAGTTTCTGAAGGAGATGGTCTCTCAGAAAAGACCCTTCATGGAGCACGAGAGGGTCAATTTGTTCGAAAAATGCAGCGCGATTATTCAGAAGAAGATGCCGCTGAAGTGAGAAGACCCGGGATCCTTCACGATCCCCTGTGTCATTGGAGGAGAGACCTTTGGGAAGGTCCTTTGCGATTCCGGCGCATCCATCAACTTAATGCCGCTGTCAATCTTCAAGCGGTTGAAGATCGGAAGCATCAAGCCCACAACAATCTCACTTCAGATGGCCGATCGATCAGTCACTTACCCGAAAGGCATCGTGGAAGACATACTTGTGAAGGTGAAAGACTTCATCATTCCAGCAGACTTCGTGGTACTTGACATGGAAGAAGACCACAACATCCCGCTTAACTTGGGGAGATCTTTCTTGAAGACTGCTGGAGCATTGATTGACATTCGAGACGGCAAACTGACGTTCCGAGTTAATGACGAGTCAGTCACCTTCCCCATCTACAAAGCAGTGCAGAAGCGTAATGAAGGGAGCTGCCAGGAGGAGTGTCACATGATCAAATGTTCAAATCCGGTGATTTCCTATCCCTTTTCTTCTCTTGAACTTGATCCGGATTTTCTGGAGAACCGCTTACTACACTCTTTGTGTTAGTCTTCAGATTTGGATAAGGCGAACGATGAGCTTATGGATTTGGATGTACCTGAGGGAATAACACAGAAGAAAAAGAAGAACAAACGGGAGCGGTTTCCAAGCCAACGCAGCCAGGAAAAGAAAAGAAAACGTGGAAATGCCTCCACGTCGATCAACGCTGCAATCTCGTCGATCGACGCACGACGGAAGATAGAGATGGAGTTTTCATCAGCGCGACGTAGAAAAGGGATTGCGGCAGTTTCACCAATGTCAACCGATGCAAATCGGGGAAAGCTGCAATCTAACTCTGATCCGCTGGTTCTGAAACTCAAGATGCTTCCGGCACACCTCAGGTATGGGAAGTTGGAAAAATTACTACGAGTTCTACGGAAGTACAAGTTCGCCATTGGGGGGACATTGAAAGACACCAAGAAATGGAGGATGCAAGTTGTCAAGAACAAAGATGGAAAGGAGGTCGCGAAAGGACCTGCATGGACCCGACCTCCCTGATGGTGATTGAAGACTCCGGGGGATAAAAAAGTTGATGTCTGAGATCAACTACCAGGTATCGTTCCCTCTTTTGTCTGATTTTCAAACTTATTCCACTCTTCGAGTTGGAAATAAGTTTGGGGGGATGTGGACAAGAGATGGAACGTCCTATCTTTTATTTATTCTGCTTTCTGTCTTTAATTTTTTGTACCTTTCTATTTTATGCTATTTTGTGGGGAAAATTTTTGAGTTTTGAGATAACCTGAACGAGATTGTGAGATTAGAATTGATTGAGGGTTGAGTATTGAATTGATTGATATTGTGGTTAGATACCTATGAATGTATAATACCGCATGATATGACTGATTTGACACTTATACTTGCATGCTGATTGAGCTGATTTGAAATTGACTGTGGAAGAAAATTTTTAAATCCTTGTGTGAGAAATTTGAGCCTTTATTTCGTTTGATGTGAGATTCACATGTGTGTTTTGATTTCTCTAGAACTTGCCTATTTTCTGTGTTGAGACTGCATAGTGTGCACAAGTTTAGGAAATGATCTTAGGCCATCTTTGATAACCCAATATCCTAAACACTGTCCCTTCACAATAAATTTTTCCCTAGTTAGCCACTTTGAGCCTGTACAATTTTTCATTCCTTGTCTATGAGATTAAGAAAAGTATTGTCTCACTCATGTCTTGAGTTGTGGTATGTATGGGGTTGATTGGTGAATTCGTGATAAGATATGATAAATTAGTGGTGAAAAGATGTATGTTTGAGAAGCTCTAGAAATAATTAGAATTCTCATAAGCTCTATGAAAAGAAAAGAATATAAAATTATCAAAAAGAGCATAAGAGATTCAATATGAGCTAAAAAAAAAAGGGTTGTGTATTTGTTGATATATTTGAGGAGAAGAGGTGGATGATGAATAGAACGTGGTTTGGATTGATTGAGGAAGTACAACTTGATTAATTTTAGTCACTTGGCCATATTTCCCTACCTTTCACAAAAAGCCTACATTACAACCTAATGAAAGTCCTTTTTGATTCTAGACTTGTGTGCACATTCTAGCAGTGGAGATATTAGAAAATCTGCAAGCCTATGGTAGAAACTTCTTCATACATGTTTTTGAGTGCTTTCATCTTTATCTTAAACACTTGAGAGTTGAGCGATACACTTCCTGTGAGTTCTTCCACGGTTGATGAATTTTCTGTCTCTTTCAAATTGATTGTGGGTAGTGGATTCTTGGTTCTTGACTATGATGAATCTTGTGAGGCATTGCACTTTAACCACTTGATCTTTTGATTTCTTTCTTGCCTATTGATTGAGGACAATCAAACGTTCAAGTTTGGGGGATTTGATAAGCTCGTTATTTCACTCACTTATCTATATTATTTTTATATTATTTTAAGTAGTTTTATTGAGTTTATATATATATTTTATGCATGATGTCAATATTAGGTGGTTTTAGGTGTGTTTTGATGTTTATGCAGGTTTTTAGGCCTAAACTCACGAGAAAACCATTCCGAAAGCAGTAACGTGTAAGAGTAGCAATGAAGAGTTCTTCCACAAGAGGAATTCGAGCTATTGGTGCATGGCAATGGATGATGCTTTGAGTTAGCTCTCCAACGCAACTGGAATCGGGTCAATCGGAGTTCGGGAGAGGAAGTTATGGCCAAAACCGTGAGACCACGCAGAAGGGGCAAAGAAGGCAAAGCGCTCGACGAAGGGAAAGGGCAGATCGACGGAAGCAAAGGCCGCGTCGATCGCTGCCAATGCTCGTCGATCGACAAGGATGTTCCAGGCCCAGCGATCGACGCCAAACAGCCACGATCGACGCGCATGCGGGATCCCTAATCTGAATCTGAATTCGAGATTTTTCATATCTTTAGCCCTAGATTTGATATGATACACCTCCACCCCTATAAATATTCATGTAAATTCATTTTTCAGAGAGAGAAGAAGAGAGAGAAGAGACTTAGAGCAATTACAAGATTTAGTATTGAAGAATTTTTAGAGTTTTATGTTTGAAGACAAGTTTTTACGGGAAGATTTCCGAATTCCAGCTTTTATGCAATTCAGGTTGTATTTTTCTATGATGAATATTACCATGAATACGCGTAACTAAATCCTTTCTCAGATTCTAGGGTTTCGAACTATCAATGTATGCATGTTGTGATTAATTGAATTATTTTCCCTTTCCCTTCGTAGTTTGTGAAATCTGTGCTTATTCATAATCTTAAATTGTTGGCCACATCTTAGGATTATCTAGTTGATTACTTGAGACGTAACTGTGATAGTTTTCAATCGAAAGAGATTTTCACAATATAATTTGATTTCTTGTCGTAACTGAAGGAGATTAATTGTAGGAATAAATCTGTAGATCTTTGGAGTTAGTTAATTTATCTTGAGACCGAGCGGAGATAGGTAATTAATTAATCTACTTTACGAATTGTCCAACAAAGAAGTTCGTAATATTTTTCTGATGTTTCACTACGAAGAGGAATTAAAATTGGGAATTAATCAATTCATTCATCCATGTCATACTTGATAGGTAGATATCCCTGGAATCTGTGCTTCTCTTCTTTGACTTCAAAAGCTTTTCAATTTCCTGTTTAATTTTCATTAGCAAATACTGCGATTTTCAAAACAACAAAACTTTTTATCTGATTTTCCTAACCAGTATTTTAAGAACGTCTGATTTAGTATTTAGGATTTTTCGTTGCTTCATTCCCCTGGATCGATAACCTTAGGGTTTACAAATTTATTTGCCACTATTTCTATAATTAATCTGTAGAAATTACAGTGATCAGTTAGACACAACGGATCTTTCGTCCAAAAGTGGATATACTTTCACCAACTTTTTCTGACTTTGTACAGGCTTTCCGACCTACTTCTGACAAGTCTAGTCCTCGCGCATTGGTTGGTCAGAATGATGGTGTAGCAGCCGTTTTGTTGTCTTCGCTTTGCTGAGCTTCTCTGGAACGGTCTGCTAGCTTTTTCCTGCACTCTGCTAGATGGACTGCTGTCTGCGTAGCAGTTGCTCTTCGGGTTCCTTTGACTCCGGATTGCTAATTCCTTTAGCAATCTGCAATGTGTTAGCAAATGCTGATTCCTCAGCAATCTGCTACCACTAGCCTTCTTCTTCTTTAGCATTCTATGGTGTTTGCTGGAATCGCTTCTAGCAACCTATTCTATTACAACTCAATATTCACCCTATACAAGACATTACAAAAGTTGCTAGACTATGCTAAAGTTCAGCCATGATCGACCATCTACTAAGGTTTGATCAAACAAAACCTTTTACAATATAGTCCTAAGGGAGATTCAGGAATAAGTTCCCAACAAAAGCCCACGTCGATCGACGCAGATCCACGACGATCGATGCAAGCCCCCAGCCCGGCTGCGAAGAAGCCACCTCTTCTGTATCCGCAGCGATTTGCCAAAAAAAAGATGAACGAGAGGTACGCACGCTTTTTAGAATATATGAAGAAGGTGCATATCAATATCCCATTGGTAGAAGCACTGCAAGAGATTCCCGGATACATCAAATTTCTGAAGGACATGGTCTCTCAGAAAAGACCCTTCATAGAGCATGAAATAGTCAATCTGTTCGAAGAGTGCAGTGCCACAATCCAAAAGAAGATGCCAATCAAGAGAGAGGACCTATGTTCTTTCATGATTTCTTGCGTAATCGGAGGGGAGAACTTCGGAAAAGTCCTCTTTGATTCTGCATCATCAATCAATCTGATGTTGTTGTCAATCTTCAAACGGCTGGAGATCGGAAGCATCAAACCCACGACCATATCACTACAGATGGCCGATCGATCAGTGTCCTACCCGAGATGCATCGTGGAAAATGTGCTTGTGAAGGTGAAAGACTTCATTATCCCAACCGACTTCGTGGTGCTTGACATGGAAGAAGATAGAAACATTCCACTGATTCTGGGAAGACCGTTCCTAGAGACCGGCGGGGCATTAATTGACATTCGAGATGGCAAACTGATATTCTGGGTTAACAATGAGTCAATCACCTTCTCCATTTATAAAGCAATGCAGAAGCACAATGAAGGGATCTACGAGGAAGAATGCCATATGATCAATAGCTTCAACCCGGTGATGTCTTCTCCATTCGCCTCTCTCAAAAGTGATCCGAATTTTCTAGAGAACTGCCTACAACACTCATTGTTTTCATTGACAAATTTAGAAGAGGCAGATGATGAAATTATGGATCTGGTATTGGAGCTGGATGTGTTCGAGGAGATAACTCGGGAAAAGGAGAATAAAAGAGAGCAACTACCAAGCCGGTACAGCTAGAACAAGCCAGGAAAATGTGGAGAGCCATGCACATCGATCAACGCCAGAGGCACATCGATCGACGCAGCTTCAGCAATCACGTCGATTGACGCCAAAAGCTGGTCGATCGACGGTGGAGAGAAATCAGACATGGAATTTTCATCGGCCAAAACATCGCGACGTGGAAAAGGGATCGCAGCTATTCTATCCACGTCGATCGACACAGATCGAGCATCGATCGAACCGGGTTTGGAAAAGCAGCCATCTAACTCCGATCCGCTAGTTCTGGAACTGAAGACACTCCCGGCACACCTCAAGTACGTGTTTTGGAATCTTATGATACTTACCCTGTGATCGTCTCTGCTTACTTAACAAAGGGGGAATTGGAAAAACTATTGTGAGTCCTACGAAAATACAAGTCCGCCATTGGATGGACTTTGGGGGATATCAAAGGGATCAGTCCTTCGCTCTACATGCACAAGATCATTCTGGAGGAGAATGCCATGCCAAAGAGACAAGCACAACGATGACTGAACCCTATCATGACGGAAGCCGTAAAGAAGTTGGTACTCAAACTCCTAGACCATGGCATGATCTACCCGATTTCCGACAGCAAATGGGTGAGCCCTACGCAAGTTGTAGCTAATAAAGGGGGGCTGTAGATCATAACGAATGACGATGGAGAGGAGGTCGCGATAAGACCAGTCACTGGATGGAGATTCTGCATTGACTACCGAGCCCTCAACGCCGCCACGTGCAAGGATCATTTTCCTCTCCCATTCATTGATCAAATGTTAGATAGATTATCTGGTTACCCTTTCTATTGTTTTCTTGATGGTTACTCGGGGTATAACCAGATTGCTGTGGCGCGGGAGGACCAGCACAAAACCGCATTCACCTGTCCGTACGGAGTGTTCGCGTACCGACTGATGCCATTTGGACTGTGCAACGCACCGACGACTTTCCAAAGATGCATGATGGCAATCTTCCACGATTTGATTGAAGATGTCATGGAGGTATTCATGGACGATTTCTCAGTTTTCGGTAGCTCATTTGATGTTTGTTTGCAGAATTTGGCTACTGTACTGGAGTGATGCACCGAGACAAACCTATGCCTCAATTGGGAGAAATGCCACTCATGGTGCGAGAAGAAATTGTGCTAGGCAATCATGTATCAGCTGAAGGACTGGAGGTGGACCGAGCCAAAGTGACAGCCATTGAGAAGATGCCACTGCCAGCAAATTTCAAAGTAGTCCGGAGCTTTCTCGGCCACGCTGGGTTTTAAAGGAGGTTCATCAAGACTTCTCGAAGATATCTCAGTCATTGTGCAACCTGTTAGAGAAGGAAGTTTCCTTCGTCTTTGATGACGAGTGCTTGCAAGCCTTCGAAAGACTAAAAGAGGTGCTAGTGACTGCACCGGTCTTGACTTCGCCAGATTGGGGTGAGCCTTTCACATTGATGCGCAACGCCAGCGACTACATTGTTGGGGCAGTCTTGGGGCAGCTGAAAGAAAGACTCTTCCATGTGATTCACTACGCCAGCAAGAGCATGAATCCGGCGCAGTGCAACTCCACCACCACGAAGAAGGAAATGCTCGCTGTAGTGTATGCATTTAACAAGTTTCGGTCCTATTTGATAGGGTCGAAGACAATTGTCTACATTAACCATGCAGCTATCAGATATCTGTTCGCGAAGCAAGATGCCAAGCCCGGATTGATCATGTGGATACTGTTGCTACAAGAGTTTGACTTGGAGATCAAGGACAGAAAAGGGAGCGAGAATGTGATCGCAGACCACTTGTCACGACTCGAGCGACCAGTCGAAGGGGATGATCAGCAGATGAGGATCTGAGAGACGTTCCCTGAGGAACAGATCTATGCTCTTCGGGGTTTTAGAGAGACGTACGAGTCTAAAACACCTTGGTAAGCGGACTTCGCCAACTACTTGGTAGCCGGTGTTCTTCCACCAGACTCTTCTCCATATGTAAAAAAGAAGTTTCTGCACGATGTTAAATTCTACTATTGGGAGGATCCCTACCTTTCGCGTAGATGTGCTAACGGTGCATTTGTCATTATGTGCCTCAGTCTGAGTGGCATCAAATCTACGAAGCTTGCCATTCATCTCCTAGTGGCAGTCATCATTCAGCCAACCGGACGATATTCAAAATTCTTGCGAGCGGATTCTATTGGCCATCCATCTACAAGGTCTGTCGCAGATGGATTACGAGCTGTGATCATTGCCAGAGGACCGGCAACATCTCACGAAGGGATGAGTGCCACAGACCCCGGTAATTAAAGTTGAAATCTTTGTTGTGTGGGGGATCGACTTCATGGGCCCTTTTCCGCCATCCCATGGGTTCTCATATATTCTTCTTGCGGTGGATTATGTGTCACGATGGGTTGAAGCCATTCCAACAGCCACCAGCGACTCTAAAGTCGTCATCAAGTTCCTGTAAAAGCTTATGACAAGATTTGGGACGCCAAGAGCCTTGGTAAGTGATGGGGGATCCCATTTTTGTAACAAATGGCTTGCTTCTCTTCTTGCTAGGTACGGAGTCAAGCATCGTGTTACTACCCCATATCACCCTCAAGGGAACGGACTGACAGAGCTGTCCAACCGCAAAATCAATCTAATCTTGGAGAAGATGGTGAAGCAAAGGAAGGATTGGGCTGTGAAGCTCGACGATGCATTATGGGCATACCGCACCGCCTACAAAACACCCATTGGGACGTCTCCATATCGCTTATTTTCATAAAATCCTGTCATCTCCCCGTGGAGATGGAGCACAAGGCTTGGAGAGCAGTGAAAGAGCTAAATCTGGATTGCAGGACGACCGCAGCAGATCGAGCTATGGCACTGAATGAGTTGCAAGACTTCAGGGATGAAGCTTACGAGAACAACGTCATATATAAGACGCACACTAAGAGGTTCCACGACAGGGGGATTCACACGCATGTTTTCAATTCAGGTGACAAAGTTCTCCTCTTCAAATCCCGTCTTCGCTTCATACCCGAAAAGTTGCAATCAAAGTGGGCTGGACTATACACCATAGTCTGCCAATTTTCGAACGACGTGGTTGAACTGGCTGGTCAAGACGACAAGAATTTCAAAGTCAACGGGCAGAACCTTAAACCGTACTACACCCCCACTTCAAATTTGTGCAGTGGAGAAGTACTACTTGAGTTGAGTTAATAGGAATTAGAATTTTTTCACTAATTTTTTAGTTTCCAGTGTTTTTTGTATCTGTTCAGGTTGCGTCGATCGACGCACTCACTTCAGACGTGCGGGTAAGTGGGTTTAAAACCCCTTTTTCTTCATTTTGTCAACACAACACACACACGCAAGCTGCGCTTCTCCACTCCAAACACCTAAACTCGAAAAATCTACCCCATACCTCGCCACTACAACTCAAGGTATGCCTCCTAGACTCTTTCCCTTCGATTATTTTGTGTTTTTTGATGAATTTGTGCACTAAATTGATGAATTTGGACCATAGTGACCTAGTTTATAATTTTTGCTCTTTTGGCGATTTCTTTGAACTTCTTGCTCAATTGTTCGATATGGGACATGATTCTAGTTGATGTGTTTGCCATAGGAGAATTTGTAGTCATGGAATTGAATAACTTTGATTCTAGTGTGTTTGGGGATTTCCCTATTTTACTTGTTTTCGTACTTGCATATTTTGGGTCAAAATTGTTTCAATTGGGGGTGTTTATGGATAGACATAGATGATAATTGCTTGATGGTGGAGCCAATTTTATATGGGTAGATGCAATATGAAGCTAATTGTGAGAATTTGGTATTATTGCCTTGAGAAAATTTGTGAAGTAAATGAACACTTGATGACAATTTTTTTTCTTCTATCCCTACAGAAACAAATGGCTTTCCGACCGACTTTCGCCAACCCAGAAGCGGAGACACTTTACACAAAGCTCAGTGGTGAGGACATCCGAGTCCGACCCTCTACCCATGCCCGGTGACAATGGAAAAGCTTGGTATTTGGGCAGATGTCGAGGCCCTGCTGGAGAGAGCGGGATGGAGCACTTGGATGACCGAGCGGTGGGCAACATATCCATCGCTCGTGCTGGAGTTCTTTGCATCCCTCCACGTCTACGAAGTCCAACCGGAGTCTGAGCCAACAACCATCGGTTTTCAGCTTTCTAACCAGTACTACGAGCTCCCGAGGGATGTGCTGGATGGCATTTGGGGAGTCCCCAAAACTGGGATGGGTTTTCATCCCAGAGACTTCAACATAGTCAAGTTTTGGTGACAAATTGCAGCTGAAGCAGAGGAGAACGCAAGAGACTTCAACGCAGGAGGCTTGAAAGCCTCGTCCATCGACAACCCCGTGTTTTGTTATCTTCAGCGATGCATGGGGGTATCGATCACCGACCGCCATGAAAGTTCCAAAGTGCAGTTTGGAGAGCTCTATGCCCTCTACTACATGTTGATCGACGACAGCTTCAATTTTGCCGCCCTTATCATGGACCATTGGAGACGACAGGTGAAGGCCGCAAAGGGGAACATTTAGAGTGGGGGACTGATTACCTCGATTGCGATACGAGTGGGGATTAACTTGACAGACATCGAGAGGCTTGAGAAGACTAGGGGACTCAGCACTGCACGTCTGGTGCAGATAAAGATGCTTACAGCCCGCGAGGGTGGATGGTCGCTGCAGATTTCCAATGGGGACAAGTTTCCACTCCCTCAGTCGGACCTCACTCGTGTCACGGACTAGCAACACCGCACCAACTGGTTTATGAGCACCCCTGCCCACATGCAACTCATGATCGGACCTAATAGGGGAGCCGACTCTTCCCGCCTCGGTCACCGACCGTGCACCGACTCTTCCCGCCTCGGTCACCGACCGTGCACCAGTGCCGCCATTTGAATGTCGAGCAGCCACAGAATTCATCCCCAGCACACAACACAGGGGAAGAGGCACCCGAGGAGGAAGAGGCACCCAATGAGGAAGAGCACGAGGAAGGAACCGGCGAGATTCCGGGGTGAACCGGTGGAGCCTCGACCAGCCACTTTTTGGGAGAGTCCTCCTCTACCGGAGTGGATCTGGCCATGCTCTATTAGTTTATGCAGCAGTAGGCTGCCGAGCATGCAGCATAGCGCACCCGCCAGGCTGATTTTTGCCGACATGTGCATACCAGGCTTGAGACCATCGACAGTCAGATGCAGTGCCTCCTGTTGGACTATCAGCCGGAGTCCACCTACACGCGCTGACTTTGGGAGTGGAATAGGAGAAGACAAGATTGGCACACCGCCGATAAGGAGATGGAGGACCCTCCCGTGGATGATTGAGGTACCATTTCTCTTTTCCTATCAAACTTTCAAACTTGTCCACTCCTTCGAGTGAAACAAGTTTGGGGGGATGAGGATGTAAAAGGGAAAAGCTTTTTTTTATATTTATTTTACCACTTTTATTTATTTAGGTACTTAGGTTATTTTAGGTTTTGATTTTTCTTTTGAAACATCACCATCCTTGTTCTTTTGCTTCAATGTGAACAATTACTCTTTGCAAGGCTTTTCACTCAACTAGTATTTTGAATTCTTGATTTGTGGTACTAGTTCTGAATCGTAGAGTCTTGAGAATTGTTTTAGGAGCTTTTGAACATAGGGCGGTCGGAACTATTTTGATTATGTTGGTGTTGGAAAGTATGACTTGTCTTCTCTTGTATGAGAATTGTTGATTGATAATTGAGATATTTGCTGATTGAGAATGAAAATCTGTGTGATAAAGTAGCCAATGATAAAAGCTATTTTGCTTGAGGAGTTGATCTTTGAAACATAAATTCTTCCTTGATAACTATTCAAATTGGGTAATTGTTGAGGAGTAACAAAAATTTTAACCCTGTGTGAAAATTTGAGCCTCTTTTTCATTTGATTAGTGACAAGGCTTTTAGACTTACTTCCTAGAATTTGACAAATTTCTCTCTTGAGGTTGCATTAAGTGTGGTAATAGGTTGAAAATGATTTTAGGCATGTTCTTTCGTAGCCCATCTCCCGTACACTAACCTTTAATTTCCACTTGTAGCCCATTTGAGCCTTGAATAAATTTTCGTTGATTAGAAGGGTTGATGAATAAGAGGATTATGATTTATTGGAAGGTGTGAATTGTGGGATTGTGATGTAAGTCCATGTGCAAAAATTAGGGTTCCCATGGGTAAATTAAGAAAAAAAGTGAACATGAGTGGAAAAAGAAAGAAAAAATTTCATATGCTTGAAAGTTCATGAAAGTTTAAAATAAGTTCTAAGGGGCCCTGAAAATTCTAAGGAAAAGAGAAGGAACAAGATTGTGCATAAGAGAAAAATTATGTGGTTATGGTATGCTTGGGTCTTTGGGTTTTAATTGCAATATTTTGAGTCACTTAGCCAAATGTATCCCACCTTTTAGGTATGCCACATTACAACCAAAATAAGACCTTTCTGATTCCCTGAAAAGGTGGACTAACAAGCAGTGGAGAGATGAGAAACTTGTCAAACTTTTGGTGAGGTAAACTAAAACCCTGAGTGAGTGAAACACAAACCCTTTACTTTTTGAGCGATGAGTGCAAACATTGCCCAGTGCGGTTCCTCCTCAATAATTTAACAATGAGGATTTTGTTTAAATTGCATGATTTATGTGAATAAGTGATACTCGGATAGTAAAAGAAGCTTGTGAGGCATTGCACACTTATATCTGCATGAGATTTGATTTCTTATATGTGAATTGATCGAGGATGATCTATGGTTTAAGTTTGGGGGAGTTGATAAGTTAGTTTTTTTTCCAACTTATCTTTGGGGGATTTCGAAATTCAAATGAAGACTTATCTCATAAGTCGCATTAAATTCAAAATAGGCGGCGATCAATCCAAGCGTGCCAAGTGGAGAATCCCACTCCCCACGTTGGATCTGTCAACCCAAGCGAACAGTCGCTCCATCCCAATTCGTTGATCTATTTCTTGTTGACTTACTCAGAACCATCCGATCTGAGTTTTTGAAGGATATAAATAGAGAAAGAAAATTCGGTGGTTACACTTTTCACTCTTTGCCATTTTCGTTCAACTTTCTTTCTCTTCATACTCAGAATACTTGAGCATTCAAGGAAATCCAACCTACATTCTCCTGTCATTTATTGCCAATTATCTGCATTAAAGGTTCTGAAGAAACCTACACAAACTCCCCATAAAAACCCAGCAGCAGAGACCTCGACATTTGGTCGAGAGGCAGAAGAAATTGTTTATAAAGATTGATCTTACACCCAAGTCTTAAAGCTCTTTAAAGATGATCCGAAGAAGCTTTATCCAGACCAGAGACGGGTTGCGCAGGTGATTAAAGAAAAAGGTTCTACATGTGGATGATGTAGAAAAGACATGTCCTGAAGGTTGACTGCAAAGAAATCTGAACAAAGAGAAGATTGTATATTTTTTCACGCCCAACCAAAGAGATTTCATCCCTATTGGTCGCTCAGTTTTATACAAATGTCATGGTGGATGCAGAGAAGAAGGCTTTCAATACTTTTGTGGCGGGCACAACAATCAGAGTGACCCCAAAGTTGCTGAGTGAGGTGTTCCATCTCCGTAATGATGGTACCTCCATTCATGTATATCTGCAAGGTGTTGATACTCAGAGGATGAGGCAACACATGGAGGACCACTGGAATAAATGGAAGAAGGAGGAGGTGACAACAGGATGGAAGATGAATCACAAGACTAATGAGCTCGACCCCTTCTACAAGTTTCTACTAGATGTCGTGATCTGCATGCTCCAATGCGAGGTGGGATGCTTTTCTAAGATGAGTCGAAAGAAGTACTCTGTGCTCATGGAAATCGATGATGAAGCTCACGGGAACTAGGCTGAGTTCTTATTTGAACATTTATTGGACTATATGAGCAGAAAGTCCACAATCGAGAGCACCGCTCAGTTTGCCACAAATGTTTGTTTTAGATTGATGGTTAGTTTTCTGCTGGAAAGGGTGTTGGATGTCATTGATAATGGTGAGCTGCTGATCTCCACAGACTTCATCCCACCGAAATCTATTGTGACTGATCCTAGCTCATCTGAGGAGGAGGATGATGAGGAGGGTGAAGAAGAAGAAGAAGGTGATAGAGGTGATCAGGAGGGTGAAACTGAAGCTGAAAGGGAAGAAAGCTTACAAAAGGCGATGGAGGACCTTTCCCCCATTGACTAATCTTGGGGAGGATCCAACCAAACCCAAGCGCAGGAGGTTACAAAAGAAGTTCCAAACTGACCAACCGGAGAAGCCACCGACTCCCACACAAGGAAGGTTCACCGGATTCAGCATTCCCATAACCACCATGGCTATTCCAAAGAAGGCGAGGACTGCTACCTCCAAGCCTCTCAAGAGGAAGAAGAGAGAAGGGGAGAAAGAGTCCATGGAGAATGGCAGCAAGAAGCTGAGGGCTGAAGAGGATCAGAGGAAACTGGCTGAGGCGGCCAGTGCCAAAGGGAAAGAAAAGGTGGAGGAGAGCAGCAAGCACAAGGGCAATAACATTGACTCGTCTACCAGGCGCAAGCTGACTTTCAGAGAACCCGATGCTGACATTTTTTAGGGTTTGAGTCTACGATGGATAACACGAGTTGCCATTAATGAATTTCTTGCCAAGGATCGTTCTTAGGGTACCAGGAACAAATTTCTATTAAATAAATCATGCGATCCTATGCATGCTCCTACAATATTAATTGCAGAGGATGGATTTAGAGAATACCTGATTTCACCGTTTGATCTACAGATCTAGATCGGAGCCAATAACGATGAAATAGATCTTGATCTGAATCTGAACGCCGGCGATGAACAGTTGTTCCTACAGATCTGATCTTTTGATCTGTTCTCTTGCTCCTTGGAAATCTGGTGAGGATTATCTACCAAGTTGAATTCGAGATCTGAAGGAATCGATCAGTTCCTCCCACTGGATAGCCATCGCCGTCTCTCTCTATTTTCAATACTTAATTGTCTAACTTGATCTGATAGAGAGAAGGACTTTATATAGTGTTAGGGTTTTGAGAAACCCTGACCCTAATGGGTTGTGAGCAGTTCATGGGCCAGACCAGGGACCAGATGCAAATAATAAAGTGGGCCCTCTTTATTAATTAATCCTTCCTTGTTCAACCCAGAACATAATTAATTAATAAAAAATTGTTTTAACCTTCACCACGGTAACAATGCTGACTCGCCCCTTTATTACCACGTTATTAGGAACGGGTTGCACCAAACTAACATGATCCACATATTTAAGGTTTTAGACATTCATTAATTAATTTGGCTTATGACAATCAGCCACAATTAATTAATCTCTTATTTCCTGAGTAATACCACTCACTCCTTTTCACTTATGCCTGAATTAAATAATTCAACCTGTAGGGTTTAGCATAATGAACCTTGTGAGCTTCTCAGGGAATGTCACCATCCTGAAACGGATATGCTTACCTAAACGTCCAGACTAAGCAGGCCACACACAAATTGCCAACACCCAAAATACAAGTATTAGAGTACATGTAAGACTCGCCACTCTAGTAAATCAAAGTGTGGTCAATCTGTGTGTGCCCCTTATCCTTCAGTTAGGTTTAAGATCATAGGAAGTATGTTATGGATCTGGCTCATTCATATGTCAATGAGAATTACACATCCCACTGTTGATCCCATCAATACATAACTATGTACCGACACATCAAGTAGCTAGGATAAGCCCACTTATGAACCGATGTGCCGCAGCTTAGACCGACAGCCTATCCAGGGACTGTCTCAGCTGTGATACTGTTTATATCTCGCTAGGTCAAACGATTCATATAATCCTCTGTGATCTCCTACACACCATATGATCATCCCTATAGGCGAGATAATATGATATTATGGTTCGTTGTATGTTTGTTTTACCAGACAGCGAGCATTGTTGTGGCAACACATATATGAAGACCAGTGTACTAAACACTTAATCATATATGTTTTCAGTATAAAATCCCAACACATTTCACAGGAGGTACAAATTTTTTTCTTATCTGATACTCCAGTGGATAGGGCATTTGCCACTCTGTACAAGGAAGCTCATGGCACTGATCAGCATCCAGAATATCAAACAGAGCAGCCTGAGCAACCCGTTTAGAAATTTTGGTGGAAGAGGAGCCAGTAGAAAAGGTGACCGACCCAAAAAAACCAGCGGAAGAAGGTGTTGAATAGGAGAAGGAAGTGGTGGAGGGCACTCAACTTGAGACTGAGATTCCAGAGAAGGATGTGGAAGTCCATCCTGAGGAGATAGTGCTTGAAATAGCTCGAGAGATTGATGAGAGCTTGACATTGCTTAACAGGAGAAACAAGGTGATAAAGTGCGGGTGACCACCCCGGATAAAATGGTGGATCAAGAGAAGGAGAAGGGCAAAGGGGTAGCGCCAGGGGAGACCCCCTCCCAAGCTGAGACTGAGTCTATTCAGCTTCAGCTTGAGTCTACTCAGGCTGAGACTTCTCGTGGTGATCAGGGAGGTAATTATGCAATGGAAATCTCATCTGATGACTCCTGATCTTCTCTGATGAAGAAGAAGGAATGAGAGATCCCCGGATGCATGAAGAGTTTGAGTAAAAGAGGGATATGCAAGGTGTCTGGAGACCTCATCCCTGGGATAAAAGGGAGAAGGATCAGTCCCATTGGCCCAGTCAGTTTGCTAAATATAAAGATCCATTGAGTCAACTACCACATCTGGAGTTTTCTTCTAAGCGACTAAGAAAATAGTGCCCACCAATCTGACATTCTGACGTAGGGGATGCCAAACTGATCCCCTAGACTACTGAAATCTCTCAGAGGATAGAGCGCAAGATCACTGAAGAAATTAGCTTGCTCTATCCTGACCTTCTGACGGAGGACACAAAGGTTTGTATGGTGCTAAGGAAGGAGTTTAGGCGATGGAGAAGGTTCGACCTGGCTATGCACGTGCTTAACACTGAAGATCTACCTATTATACAAGCTATGTTTAGTCTAACTTACTGGTGATCGGAGGAGGTAAGGGTGAAGGAGTGCAATGCCCAGGCGGATGAATGAGAGAGATATAAGGATTAGGATGCTGCCAATCCGAGCCTACAGAGCTGAAACTTACAATGAGTGCAATGCCTATCTGGATGCTCACAGGCTGTCTCCATATGATTACTTGTTTGTGCCTGAAGCTCCTATCTCTGCCCTTCCTATCACTCAGGTACCTCCTACCCATACTGCCTCTTCTTCTCATGCTGAGTTAGAAGAAGAGTCAGATCCAGCCCTCATTTCAGAAGATTATTAGAACATTATTGTTGTTAAGAAGGAGAAGATGAGGAGGCTCAGTAAGCAGTTGCAAAGTATGGAGGCTGATTTGAAAAAGACCTCAGAAGAACTTGTTGTTGCTGAGTAAGAGAAAGATGATTAGGAGCAGGCTATGGCTCTATCCTATGAACTGATTATTCAATCTACCACGGACAGAGTTGCTGAAATTTTGAATCAAGTCACTGGCCCGTGCTTACAAAATCTATCCAGATCTGCCAAACTAATGAGGGCTAAGAATATCGGGAGGTTGATTGAGGCTCGTGAAGCTGAAAAGAGAAGGAAGTTGCAAGAGGCTGAGGAGGCTGAGCAACGTAGGGAGGAGTATGATAGAGAAGAGGAAGAAAGAAGGACACTGTGGGGTCTGGTGTCGGTTAGTCATGTCATATCTATACCTGAGTTACCCAGTACCTCCACTACTGAATTGCCCACTATCACCTTTGCTGAAACTGAGACACAAATCAAAACTACTACCGACCCTACTCCTGTTGCTTCAATGACTGAGATGAAGTCCCTCTTCCAGAGTCAGCTTGAGGAAATAAATGCCAGATTAGATGAGAAAGATAGGAAAGAGGCTGTAACTTCAAAATCCATCTCCTCCATAAATTCAACAGTCAGCACCTTTGTTGACATTGTCAAAAAGGGGGAAGAAGATCGCAGAAAAGAAAAGAAGGAGATGAGGATCAAAGAGAAGAAAGGTTAAAGAGGGAGGAAGTCGAAGAATATAGAAGGCATGATCAGTACAACATGCTGGCTGAACTAGTTGCAAAACTCTGTGGATCTACATCGTCTTCATCTGATCCCCCTCCATGATTTTTGTCGTGTTGAGGTTCTATGTACTTAGTTTCTTTTTGTTCTTTCATTGTACTTATAATTATCTACTCATTAATGAAAGCTCTGAAACTAACCTTTAGACAATCACTCATTGTCTATCTCTCTCTCTTTCTTTCTTTCTAAGTACTTTAACCAACCTGAACTCACATTTTCCAGTGTGACCACCAAACTTACTTTTTTGCTCTATTTGCATTAATCGACAAATATCTCTCCAATTCAGGGGGAAGATCAAATAGAATAAGTCAGAATAAGGATTCGTGTACTGAGTAGTGTCTTTGTAAACTTAGTACACCATGCTTCTTTTCCTTTTCTGACTTTAAGTAAGTAGTTTTGACAATAATAAAAAGGGGGAAATTGTTAGGAACTGAGTTTTAGTTCACCTCTTAATTTGATGTTTTGATATGTCAAAACTTACTTTAGTACTAAGTTTCTAGAGTCTTTAGATGTAATCCTTGTATAAGATTGATCAAGTTGAATAGACTAGAAACTTAGATGCTGAAGACCGAGTGAATGAATCAGAAAACTGAGTTTCTGATGAAGACTTTCAAGAAGATAGAGCTCGAGATGTCCAGAACCAAGTTTCCATGCTTAAAGTGTAGATCCAAATAAACTTGAAGATGTGAAGTCATGTGTTCGTTCTTAAAACTTAGTAAGGCCAGAAACCTAGTTTCTGGAAACTAAGCTTTGGAAACTGAAACTGAGTTTCACTAAGTATGAAAAAAGACTATACTGACTTTGGAATGTCGGTATAGAGTCTAAGTATTTTAGAAGCACGTGAAACACATATGTTCGAAGTTAGACTCAAAGGCATTTCAATGCTAAAGTCAAAAAGTCAGTACGAGGATGTCTCATACGTAGATTCCTCAGACTGAAACTTAGTCTCACAAGAGCAGGTGGAAAGTAAACTGCCAAAAGCATAAATCAGGTGGTAGAGCACACAAAAGTATGGGCGATGATTGGACGATCCAATTTCTTTCTCTAACGACTTGATTTATGTGTCTAGCGGGTGGAAATTCAAATTGTCCCCCCTCAAGACTATAAATAGCTCGACACTTCAATCTGAAAAGGTTACGAACTCAAAAAAAAAAGATACGCTGAAGCTCTGTTAAATTTTCATGTCAAAAGCTCTCTGCCAATTCATATACTACATGACACTTGAGTTTCTAACTCAAGTTATCACTTTTGTGCGACAGTTTTAAAGCACGAGGCTAAAGCTTAAAGCTGAAGCTTTCTAAGTTATATTCAAAGCATTTAATATCCTACTCTGAGATATTGATTATCACAAGTGTTGCCAACATACTGAGTTCTGGGAGAACAAGAAAACATCCAACCGACCAGGAAGAAGGTTGTGGGGTGCGTCCTCACTTCGACCTGAAGACTGAGTCAGTTTACAAGGAGTTTCTAGATGAGTGACGACAGCAGACCGAAGGTCGGAGGCTTCTGATGGGCTGTTTGTAGATTGCAAGAAAGCTTGTAACCCGAAACTTAGTGCATTCCCAATTAAGTTCGAAAGAGAGGACGTAGGATTTTAAGTCCGAACAATATCCTTAGTCATTACCTGCTTTATTTAAGTTTCTGTCATTTAAGTTCTTCAAACTTACTTTGAAACCTTCAATACTTGTCCAAGTATTAAAGTTATAATCTCTGAAACTTACTTAATCATTCCTTAAGCTAAACTTACTTTTCGATAACCTGGAAACTGAGTCTCAGTCAGTTTCAAGATACAAGTGCATATTAATCTTATTTCCGCTGCACATTTTTACACTCTTATTTCGGGACAAATTACTTATGTATTATAGTGAAAGGAAAATAATTTTGCTCTAAAATAAAAGTAATACACTATAGTTCCGATTAAAAAATCATCGTAAAAATGAGAATTAGTGACTATATTCTCGTAGCAGTATACAAATTCTTATATAATGAATGTAGTTCCACAATATAATGCTAGAAGTTATAGTATATAATGCAGAATATGATAGATAAAATGCAAGATGTTTTCAGTGAAATCATCATTCATCATTATATTTGCACTTGTTATGTATTATATAGTAATAACATATGCATTATAATGATAGTAATATAATATTTCTCTAAAATAAAAGTAATACCATATATAATGCATGAAGTAATACCATATAATGATAGTAATATTGTTCTAAAATAAGAGTAATACCATATTATAATGCAGGAAGATGTTTGTTAGATATATAATGAATGTTAGGTATATAAGACCATCTCCAACAGAAAAATCCAAACTCCAAACAAAAAAAAAACAGTAAATATTACATCAAACACCATTCTTCTCCAACCAAAAATACTAAACTCAAACTCAAAAGAATATTTTCAACATATTGTTTTTATCACAACTTTTCAATCTTTTCTAATATTATCAATATCTTTAACAAATTTGCAGTTTGAACCCTTTATTAATTTCAAAGAAAATAAATTATTACAAGATAATTAATTATTGAAAATACGATTTATTATTAATTGCATATTTATTAATTAAATAATTATTTAAACTATAAATTTATAATTTGTTAAAAATTATTTAAATAATAAAGAAATTAAAAAAACATGATATTAAGATTATATTAAAACATATCAAATAAACTAAAAAAGTATTTGAATGTATTTCTATTTCATGAGTTGTATCGTGTTTTCTATTTAGTATTGTAATATTGTTTTTTAATGTACATGTAATGTTATTATTTTAGAAATTTTAATATTTTTATGTTAATGCTTATTTAATTTTTTAAGTTTAAATTTATTTATAAAAATATAATAAATTAATATTTTAATACAAAAATAAAATGTTACAAATGAAATTAAATTTCTATGCATTTTAATTAATCATACATTAATTTTTGATGAAATTATAATATAATATAATTATTATAAAAACAAATGATATAAAATATGCAATTTTATTAAATCACACATTTAATTTAATAAAATAATAATATAATGAAACTATAAATATTATATATACATTATAAACAAATAAATAAAGAGAGAAAAATATTTTAAAAAAGCAAAATTTGTAAAATCTTAAAGACTTATGTGCAAATATGTGTCGATTGAGGATAGAGAAAATGAGAAATGCAATTTGCGATCGGTTTTGGCGTTCGACTGGAGAAAATTTGCGATTTGATATGGGTTATGGAGTATGGTTGGAAAAGCTCCAATGCATATTTCCTAGGTATATAATACAATTTCTTATGCATATAATACATTTGTTAGATATATAATTAGGGGTGTAAGTAGGCCGGGCCAAGCTAGGCTTTGCTCCGATGGGCCTGGGCCTGGCCTATTAAGTGTTAAAGGCTTTTATAAAGGCCTAGGCCTCGCTTTTTTAGTTATATAGACCGGGCTTTTGGCCTAGTCGAGGCCTATTTAAGCCTACATAATATTTTTAAGTTTTTTTTACTTTTAAATTATAAATAACTTATTTAATTTTATAAATTAAAATTTTTGATTGTTTATTTTTATTTAGTTTATATAAATATTATCTACTCATATTTTTATAATTAAAATAATTTCGTTATAATAACAAAATAAAATGTTTTTATATGAAAGGCATATTAAAATGATATGAATATCTAACAAAAGAGTCTATTTATTCGAATTATGAAATATCATTTAAAGTAAATAAAAATATATTCAATTTTAGTGATAGAAAAATATTCTTTTTCATTGAATATCAATTACTAGTACAAATATTAAAATTGTATTAAAATTTAAATTTTAATTTTAATATTAAATAATGAATATATTTAATAATTACATAATATACTATTTAAGTAGGCCGGCTTGTTATGCTTGAAAGGCCTAATTCGAAGCCTGAGCTCGAGCCTATTTAACTATATAGACTTTTAAACAAGCTCAAACCTTGCCTTTTTATGAAATAGGCCAGACTAAAAAAGGCTTTAGGTAGGTCGGGCCGTAGACCCCTGTCGGGTAGCCTGGTCTATTTCCACCCCTATATATAATGCATGTCGAGGTTGAATATGCAAACAAAATCTTAAGTAACTACAAAATGACAAAAATACCCTATAATGTGGATTTTTTGAGATAAAATGAACAAAAATTCTGGTAAAATCCAGAGCGTACATTCATCAAAATCAATAGCGAGGATTAGTTCTTATGTTCACATGGTAAGGGCGGTTCTCACTGGATCGCACCCCTATATATATATATATATATATATATATATATATAGTAGTGATCATATGAGAAATGTTTCTAGCATGAGAAATGAGAATAAATCTCAACCCTCTACCTTTGCATATTAACACTCAAGATTCAAAAATTTTCGTATTCATTTTTTATAGCATACTATGCATTATTCGATTTTAAGGATAGTTTTGTAAAATGTAATATTTTTTCTCTATCCTCTAATTAAAATTCTAATAACTCTAAATGATCATAACTCACTCAATTTAAATACATTTTTCATGTATTATAAATCAAATTAAAGATAATTTAATTGTCTTTCAAACGAAATACTTATTGCATAAATTTAGGGGACAAAAATCTTAACGAAAAAAGAAATTAGAGATTCTATACATAAATCTCGTAACAGCACATTGATTTTCGTAAAATGCATGAAAATATACCTAAAATGCACGAAATTTTACTTAAAATGCACAATATGAAGTATAAAATGCATTATATTCATTCAAAAAATGCATATTCTATAGAGATATAATGAACAATTTTAAGATTAAATGACAAATTTTAAGATAAAATGAAATGAGAATATAATATTTTATTTTATGCAATACAATAATATTAGAATGCATTTTTGATAAAAAAAAAATATATATAATCAACTTATTTTAAGATAAATAACATCAACATGCATTTTATTTATGTAACATAGTGAGATTGAAATATTTCGTTGTTAATTTCAATGTATGAATGATCAGCAAGACTCAGAGAAAATTCAAAATTTATACGTCAACTTTTAATATAACTTGGATTATTTTGATGCACAAATAAGATGATGATTCGTTTGAGTAAACATGATAAGAATATTCAAATAAATTAAGGTAGATATATTTGAATTTTGAAAATTAGATAATATTTCCTAATTATAACAATATTTTCCATATCATATTAGATATGAATATCCATATTTTGATACATGCAATTTTTCCTTATTAGAGAGATTTTTTTTTTCGTAAGAGATATAATTCATGTTTGCTTAGATAAAAATGCATGTTTGCTAAGATAAAATGCACAATATTGAAGATAAAATATCGTTAGAAAAGGGATTCAGCATTTATTTCGCAATGTAATGTTAATGCAGGATATTGTCTTTTAAATGAACAAAATCGTAGTTAAAATGCAGGCTTTAAAATTATCATTCATTGTATATAACTACTATATTGTCTTTTAATGCAGGATATTCAAGATAAAATGCCGCATTTTTTAGTTTAATCTGGTGCATTGATCCGAAGTTATGAACGACCGAAATTTATTCTCATTTCTTATACTAATGTTCATTCTCACCTGATCACTACTTTATATATATATATATATATATATATATATATATAGAAAGAGAGAGAGAGAGAGAGAGAGATTAGTGATCAGGTGAGAATGACCTTAGTATGAGAAATGAGAATAAATCTCAACCTTTAATCTTGTCATTTCAACGCTCAAGATGTTTTTAATTGCATGTGCAGTTTTGGTCGATTATTCTGCATTAAAGGATAATATAGTAATTATATACAATGAATGATAATTTTAAAGCCTTTATTTTAACTACAATTTTATTCATTTTAATGGCAATATCATGCATTAACATTATATTGCGAAATAAAATATTCTATATTTCTACTAACGATATTTTATCTTCAATATTGTGCATTTTATCTTAGCAAACATGCATTTTATCTAAGGAAACATGCATTATATCTCATTAAAAAAAATTAATCTCTCTAATAAGGAAATATTGTATCTATCAAAATCAGGATATCCATATCTAATCTGATATGGAAATATTATTATAAATAATGAAGATTATCTGATTTTCAAAATTGAAATATATATATATATATATATATATATATATATATATATATATCTCCTTAACTTAGTTGAATATTCTTATCATATCTACTTAAAAGAATCATAATCTTATTTGTGCATCATGAAAATAATACAAGTTCATATTTAAAGTTAATGTGTAAAATTTTAATTTTTTCTTAGTCATGTCGATCATTCATACATCGAAATAAACAACGAAATAATTCAATCTCACTATATTACATAAATAAAATGTATTGTAACGCCCCTCGTAAATTTTAAATGTATTTATCGAATTTCTGAAATTATATTTTGTTATCAAATTTAATTCGAAGCTATGCAATCGATTTAATTTGGAAATTTATTATTTTGGGCATTTATTCAATTGCCACTCTTATTTAAAGAGGAGTAATTAATTATTAATTAATAATTAACATCGATAATTTATTTTATGACCCGATATTTTCATATCAGGATAATATCGATCGATAAATATTCACGGGTAGATGAAGTATTACGGTCTCCCGTACAATGACAAGCGAATGACAACTACTTTAACCTTTTTAACTTTTGGTAATTTTGAAATTACCCTTCTCTCCTTCTATAAATAGAAGGCTTCATTTACAAGTTTTACTCTTCACACTCTTTCAAATTTTTACTCTAAGTTTTCCGGTGAGATTCCGGCGACCAACTCCGGCGAGCTCCGACGAAGCTCCGGCAAGGGGTTTTCAAGGTAAAACTATACCTTTTCGGAATCCTCTCTTCGTTTCCTTTTCATTTACAACCTTATATTTCCATTCCTTATTGTTTTGAAGTGGGAAATCGACAAACTAAGGGTTGATCAAGCTTACGACGGTCTAGAAACATCAAGGAGGTATAAATCGAACCTCCCTCTAGCTATTTTATCGATTTAAGCATGTTATGATTTTTTCCCTAGTTGATAAATGTTATGATCTAGGCTTGATTTAGAGTTTATGAGTACGTATGCATGTTTAGCATGTTATATTATGAGCCTAGAAGTGATATATCGACCTAGGAAACGAGTTTTGGTTATTTTGAAGCATTTTTGGTATGTTTGCCCTATTTGGAAATATTGAGGTTTTATCTCGACTCCCAACATGTTTTGATGTTAAAATAAATGTCTAGACTCATTATACTTGTTAGACAACCATTTGGTGTTGTTAGAAATCGATTGGACGAGCCCGGATAACCGTTTGAGCCAAAATACGAAATTTCCGCTAGAAGGCATATAGCCTCTGTTTTGGCCAATTTGGCCTTCATCTCGGTCGACGCGGCTGTATCGGTCGACACGAGGACCATATCAGTCGATATGTCTATCTGGGTCAACGTGGAAGCCACGTTGGTCGATACAGAACCCCTCGCTCGATTCTCTTTCCATCGACCATTCGTATCGGTCGACATGCATCTCATCTCGGTCGATATACCCATATCGATCGAGATGCATCTCATCTTGGTCGATATACCCATATCGATCGAGATGCATCTCATTTCGGTCGACACATCCGCGTCTGTCGAGATGCACTCCATCTCGGTCGACCCGTGATGAAATCTCAAATTTTTTACTTTTCTTTCTTCGATCGATTTAACTTATCTTTGATATTATTCGACATCTCTTTTTATCAATCGATATTAATACCTATCCTTTTCTTTCTTACCCTCTTTGAAACCTTTTTAAATCCCAACAAACTTTGATTGTTTGATTCGATTAATCATAACTTAATCATTTCTTGAAACAACTTGATGAGTTCTCATACTCTCAAGCAATGTACGATGATTCATAATGATTATGAAACTTCTTTCGATTTTAAATTCTTGAAAGTGCTTAGTCACTTTAAGAAGCCATTTGTTTTGTCCAATCAAATTGAACTACTATACATGCTTCTTGAATTAATGCTCGATATTAAACCACGAGCTATTGAATTAACGTTTGACTACCTTGTTCGTCAGACTAGATTGTCAAATCATTCTTTCATATCCTTATCAGATGGCTCAAGGTTGGAAAAGTACACGATTGATCAAGAGTCTAGAATTATTTTGATGTACCATATTATAGATAATCCATTATCCCTTGAGGATTTACCTGTATTCCTTATGTCATAGGAAAGAGCAAGGAGAAGATCGATTACTAGATCAACAAACCGCATAACCACACCTACTCAAGGTGGTCTTTCTTTTACCCCTATATCGTGGGCCAAATTAAAAATATGAAAATGATGTTTTCTTTTCAAAGCATATCAATCATGAAATGAAATGTTTTGTTTTAAACTATTTTGTCATTGTCTACTGTTTTGTGTTTGCTATCTGTCCTCTCTGTGGGGGAACCCCACTCAGAGAAGAACATCAAACTTATTCAATGTAGATGTTGACTCTGCGTATTGCGAGTCTTATCGATCGTACCCAGGTAGTGAAAGAGATACCATGGGTTAGTGCACTATGATGTTGACATGTTAGAGGTCATGCCCTACTCGGACTAGCATCGTGACTGTGGTAGGTGGCCACCTCCCTGTCACATAATCATTTGCAGATAATTTAACTAAGTAAAAAGGAGCATGCTCATTCATAAAAATGTTTTGGTGCAATGGGAGGATTTTAAACAAAAAACCCCATGTGTGACCTGATTAACAAGGCATGATAAACTTATATGTATGTATGTTTTCGGGCATGTGTTCACTAAGTACAATTTGTACTTAGTCCCTCGCATTATTTCTAAAATGCACAAATTAAAAGAAGCTTTTGGAGCAGAGTACGAGGCAGCAGTCGAAGTGGAGCTGAAGACTCTTTTTGTAATAGTTAGATGTTGAAGTATGTATCTTCATATACATACTTCATTGATAACTTTCCGCTGCTGAAACTCCTCATCTTTTGTTAGCCTTTTGATGACATATTAAAAAACTCTGATATTTGGTTTACTCAAGAAGCTACGATCCCATCTTGAGGAGGCACCCCTCTACTATCTTTTGCTTAACTTAGGATAAGTGTGATGATTTCTTTCTTATTTGCTTGAACTCTTCTTATTAATTGATATCCCGAGTGCAAGTCTTGTACTTGATGTGCCTCATTTCTTTGAATATTGCCATGTTATTAAATCGGGGCGTGACATGTATGTTGATGTATTTATCTTTAAATAAGTTTATTATATATATTTTTATCAAATATGCATTCTAATATTATTGCATTGCATAAAATAAAAAATTATATTATCATTTTATTTTATTTTAAAATTTGTTAATTTTATCTTAAAATTGATCATTATATCTCTATAGAATATGCATTTTTTGAAGGAATATAATTCATTTATGCATCATATTGTGCATTTTAAGTAAGATTTCTTGCATTTTAGGTATATTTTCTTGCATTTTATGAAAATCAATACGTTGTTACTAGATTTATGTATAGAATCACTAATTTATTTTTCGTTAAGGTTTTAGTCCTCTAAATTACTTTATGCAATAAGAATTTTGTTTAAAAGATAATTAAAGTATCTTTAATTTGATTTATAATACTTGAAAAATGAATTTGAATTGAGTGAGTTATGATTATTTAAAGTTTTTAGAATTTTAATTAGTGGATAAAGAAAAAATATTACATTTTAAAAAATTATCCTTAAAATCGACTAATACACAATATATTAAAAAAAATGAACACACAGATTTTTAAATCTTGAGGGTTGATATGCAAAAATAGAGAGTTGAGATTTATTCTCATTTCTTATACTAAAAATAATTCTCATATGATCACCACTATATATATATATATATATATAGGGGTGCGTTAAAGTTACAAGTGACCCCTTAAATGGGAGATGAGAATGAATTTGGACCATCAAATCATTAAATTAACATTTGAGATGTTTTTTATCCTCAAAAAATTTGTTGCATTATCGAGGCAAAAAAGTTGCATTATAACGGGGTAAATTTGTCATACTCCTTCAAATCTACAAAATAGGAAAATTCCTGATTTTATGCTCCATTATCCTACTATTTAGGGATTTCGAATTTAATGAAAATTTCCCTAAAATACTTTTTTTTTCCTTTTTCCACACTCATTATATCTAGAAAAATAGAAAAATCATGAAATTCATGTACAATAATCCCAAATTTCTAGGAAATTCAAATTCTAAATTAAATTTTAGTCCGCAAATATATCAAAATGAAAATTTTTTCATCTTGTTTATTTTCATCGCTTAACACAATAAAATCATCCGGTAAAAATCAATTTAACAAGGTAAAGTTACATTATATTTTATATTGGATTGCATTATCTAGAATATAAATATTGCATTATCCATAATATTTAAAAATAATTATATTAAGAAAATCTCAATCATTCCATGGAACATACATCAGTTGTACAAGCGTAGATAGTGCATATTTACAGGCTTACATAATGCAACTTATATAAGAAAAATAAATAACTATATTCTCAAAACCTCAATGAATCCATGAAATACTGTAATTGTACATGCATATATAATGCATATTTACAGGCTTACATAATTCAACTTGCATCTAAAAATAAACTATGTTCTAAAACCTCCATCAATCTATGAAATACTGCAACTTTATAGGCGTATATAATGCAAATTTACAAGCTTATAAAATGCAAATTTACAGGCTTAAATAACGCAACTTACATTAAAGAAATAAACAACTATATTCTAAAAACCTCAATCATCTCATTAAAGAGATTGCAACTCTATAGAAGTATATAGTGCATATTTACATGATTACATAATGCAACTTATATATGAAAAATGAACAACTATGTTCTAAAATCTCATTGTATTTATGGAATACTGCAACTATTCATGCATATATAATGCACATTTACAGGCTTAAAGAATGCAACTTACATATGACAAAATTAATAATTGTGTCTTAAAACCTCAAACAATTCATGGAATACTACAACTTTGCAATTTTACATGCCAATATAAGGCTGATGATGGTGACGAGGTCTATGACGACGAACTCCTTGCCGTTAGAGATGGTTATGTGGAGTGCGGTGTCGCCTGAGTTGGTGATCTTGGTGATGCAGGCTGATGGATGTTGTTTGCATGTTTTGAGCGCATCTTTCCAGTCGCTTTTCATGATGTTGGAGAATAGGGTTTTCTTAATTTCTTCTGAGGCATCATGTGAAGAAAAAGGATTCATGTTTGAATTGAATTTCTATCCTCAACCAAATTGTTGGAATAGTGAGAGTGGTATCGTGTGTATGCATTTAATTGTGAGAGATTTTAGGATATGGTTATGGAAACAATTTAATTGTGAGAGATTTTGGGATATTGTTATGGAAATAATTTGATTAGAATATTTAAATTATCATTAAACCCTTGATGTAATTAAAAAATAATTAAATTAATTAATAAAATAAAGTAAATCATTAAATCGACCCTTCAAAACTCAAAAGTAAAGGACTAGATTTATTCTCTTCTCCCTTCTAAAGCTCACTTGTGATATGAATACACATCTATTAGGTGTTAAAAAGATTTTTGCTGCTAAATAAGAATAAATCTGGACCATTAAAGATCAAAATCAACGCATGTGATCAATTTAAATACATCCCAATTTCGGTGATTTATTAGTGTTACCATCTAGCATTCAAGGGCAAAAATCTGAAAAATATATGTTCAAAAATTTCATTTTGTGCAGTTCATAGAACATAATATGCAAACGTTCGATGTAAAAACTTGCAATATTTTGGGCATAAAACTACAACACATAATCAATACAAAAAATGCAATCAATATGAATACAAAATGCATATGCTTTAGAATAAAAATGCATCTTATTCAAGTTAAGAATGCATCATTTGATGCAAAAAAATGCAGATATTTGGGAACATTTTTTATGCGTAATTGATGCATTTTTATCCTAAACATAAATAAACATATACCAGCTAAATATAAAATTAAGATTTTCGTGTAAAGCCTCTAAATTTAACATATTCAATATGAATATCATATGAATCGTCGTAAAAATACGTTTAATTTGATATATGATTCGTAAAAAGTAGATTTGAATCGAGAAAGATATAATCGTTTGATTATAATGAGAGGAAAGAGAAAATTAAAAGAGAGAATGTTTAGATATAAAGATAGAGAAGATGGTTACTCAAACTTAAAGGCTAAATTACTAAGATACCCTAATTACCTTATTTATCTAATAAATCCTGAATTCTCAAACTATTGGATCAACAAAATAGAGTACCCAAATTCTTTCTTATTTAACATGAGAAAAGACTTTTTTATATGATCACTTACATATATATATATATATATATATATATATATATATATATATATAGAGAGAGAGAGAGAGAGAGAGAGAGAGATGGATCATATAATAATAAATAAGTATATTAAATATAAGAATGAATCTCATCCATTAGATCTAATTAAATCAATGACTGATATTTAATCAAGCATTAAAACGCAATCAAGCAATAAATGATCTGCAACAACTGAAATACAATCAAGCAACATTGTAATCAAGCAACAACTAAAACACAATCAAACAACATTGTAAATGTAATCAAACGGCTTTATCATTTTATCACGGGATGAGTTTTTATCACCTAATTCAATCCCAAAAATATATATATATATATATATAAAGAAAAATCCAAAACTCAATTCTCTCTCTCTCTCACTTAGTCCCGGCCGAGCTGTACCTTCAACCCCCATTTTCACACGCGCTTAACGGTAACTCC
>JAPKLW010002454.1:0-33367 GCA_026898455.1 Plectranthus barbatus
ATAATCAGGACATATATGGCACCAAGATTCACTGACTTCGATCCAGGGGTGGTAAGACCTGAAGTGCAGGCACAACATTTTGAGCTAAAGCCTGTTATGTTTCAAATGTTGCAAAGTCTGGGGTAGTTTGGTGGACAAGCTACAGAAGATCCATACCTACATCTGAGATCTTTCTTGGAGATTTGTGATAACTTCAAACTGCAGGGAGTGACACCTGAAGCATTGAGGATGCGATTATTTCCTTTCTCTTTAAGGGACAGTGCAAAGACTTGGCTCACAAATCTGCCACCTGGATCTGTGACAACTTGGAATGAGTTGGCAGAGACTTTCTTAATGAAGTACTTTCCTCCTACCAGGAATGCTAGATGTAGGAATGCAATCATGTCTTTTAGGCAAGAGGATGAATCAGTCAGTGAGGCATGGGAACGATATAAAGAACTGTTGAGAAGATGTCCAAATCATGGGATACCCTACTGTATTCAGATAGAGATCTTTTACAATGGGCTAACTGGAAACTCAAGAATGATGATTGATGCTATTGCAGGAGGAGCCTTATTGGATAAAACATATAATAAAGCATGCGAAATCTTTGATAAAGTGGCTGCAAACAACTATCTCTAGGCTAATTCTAGGGCAGTAGCTATTTCTACTCCAAAAGCTGCAGGGGTTCTGGAAGTTGACCCCATGAAGGCCCTCACTGCAAAAATGGAAGCCTTAGGAGCAACCATGAAGAATATTAAGAAAAACACCAGTCAGACCATGGTCCGTTCGACGCCAACAGAGTTTGCAATGGTTTTAAGCTGTATTTACTGTGGGGAAGGTCATCAATTAGAGGAAAGCCCTTCGAACCCAGCAACTGTTTGTTACGTGGGAAACAGACCTCAACAATATCAGGGAAACAATAATCCTTACTCTAACACTTAAAATATAGGGTGGAGGAATCACCCCAATTTTTCATGGTCTGGGCAAGGACACCAGAATGCTGCATCACGGGAACAACATAACAATTTTAACAAAGGTGGTTATAACCAACAACAGAGTAACCAGCAGCAAAGTTTGGATGCACCACCTCAGAAACTTGAGAAAACCATGGAGGAAATGATGAAAGAGTTCATGGCTAAGAATGAAGTAAGGCTGAAAAGTCAGGATGCGCTGATATAGAGCCAAGAATCTTCTCTGAGAAATCTGGAAGTTCAAATGGGTCAATTGGCCAATGATATTAGGAACAGACCACATGGAAGCTTACCTAGCAACACAAAGAACCCTAGAGGGGGAAATGAGCAGTGCAAGGTGGTGACCTTAAGGAGTGGAAAACAGTTTGATGAAAGACCAGCTGATGCACAACAAAAAGAGGTGGAATCACCTACAAAAGAGGATCAGACTGGGATCAAAACACAAAGAGAAGGGAAAGCTCCTATTAAGGAAGTTTATGCCTCAGTTAATGAGGAGTTGGTAAATCAGGAAAAGCAAACTGAAGCCCCTGAGGGAAATGTACTCAATAGTAAGAGAAAATCCGTGGAAGATGATTACAATCCACCCCAGCCACCATTCCCTGTTAGATTCAAGAAACAGAAGGAAGAGGAGCGGTTCAAAAAGTTTTTGGATATTCTCAAGCAAATTCACATTAATGTACATTTGGTGGAAGCATTGGAGCAAATGCCTACTTATGTTAAATTCCTGAAGGACATTCTGGCTAAAAAGAAAAGGCTGAAGGAGTTTGAGACTGCATCCTTATTTGAGGAAGTTAGTGGGCCTTTGAGAAGGCATATTCCAACAAAGCTGAAAGATCCAGGGAGTTTTACCATCCCCTGTTCAATTGGAGGAAGGGATGTAGGAAGAGCACTCGTGATCTGGGAGCCAGTGTGAATTTAATGCCATTATCAATCTTCAAGAAATTGGGCATAGGAGGAGCAAGACCAACAACTATTACCTTGCAGCTTGTAGAAAGATCAACTGTGCACCCAGAAGGAAAGATTGAAGATGTGCTGGTTAGGGTAGATAAGTTTATTTTCCCTGCAGACTTTATTATTTTGGATTATGAAGCTGATAGAGAAGTACCCATTATTCTGGGAAGACCCTTCCTAGCCATAGGCTAAACCTTGATTGATGTGGAGAAAGGAGAGTTAATCATGAGGGTCCATGAATAACAAGCTACTTTTAACCTGTATAATACTATGAAATTACCAGGTGAAACAGAGAATTGCTTCACAGTTGGAATTTTGGAATCAGTAGTAGAGGAGTACACTGCAAACCTGCAAAAAGAAGAATTTAAGAATGAGGAAGTGTCTGAAGAAAATGCTGTAGCATGGGTAGAGCATTGTGAAAAGTTTAGGGGGTACAAACCTAACTTTGAATCATTGGATCTTATGAGTAGAGAACAGAAGGAGCCAAAATCTTCTCATGAAGAACCTCCTGAACTGGTGCTCAAGCCTTTGCCAGATCACCTGAAATATGTGTATTTAGGAGAAGCATAAACTTTACCTGTCATAATTGCTTCAAACTTAAGAGAGGAGGATGAGCAGAGATTAATGCAGATGCTTAAGAAGCACAAGCAGGCAATTGGATGGACAATATCAGATATCAAGGGAATCAACCCCACAATCTGCATGCATAAGATACTGCTAGAAGATGGAAGTAAGAACTTAATACAAACACATAGGAGACTCAATCCTAACATGAAAGAAGTTGTGAAAAAAATAATCAAATGGCTGGATGCAGGAATCATATTCCCCATTTCAGACAGCTCATGGGTGAGTCCAGTGCAGTGTGTGCCTAAGAAAGGGGGAGTAACTGTTGTGCAGAATGAGAATAAAGAGATGATAGCTACAAGGACAGTCACTTGGTGGAGGATCTGTATAGATTACATGAAATTAAATGATACCACCAGGAAGGATCACTTCCCACTGCAGTTTTTAGATCAAATGTTGGACAGACTGGCTGGTCATGATTATTACTGCTTCTTAGATGGGTATTCTGGCTACCATCAGATAGCAATAGCCCCAGAGTATCAAGGGTTGACTACATTCACATGCCCTTATGGAACCTTTGCATTTAGAAGGATGCCCTTTGGCCTTTGTAATGCTCCAACAACTTTCCAGCGTTGCATGATTGCAATATTTTTTGAGATGATTGAGAATGGGTTGGAAGTGTTTATGGATGACTTCTCAGTGCTTGGAAAGGATTTTAACACTTGTTTAGGAAACCTAGAAAAGGTTTTGCAACTTTGTGAGAAGTCACAACTGGTTTTGAACTGGGAGAAATGCTGCTTCATGGTACAGCAGGGGGTAGTTCTAGGGCACAAGATTTCAAACAAAGGCATTGAGGTGGATCCTGCAAAAATCGAAGTTATTGACAAGATGCCAGTTCCAAATTCAGTGAAAGCAGTTAGAAGTTTTCTGGGCCATGTTGGTTTCTATAGAAGGTTTATCAAGGATTTTTCCAAGATAGCCAAGCCACTTTCAGAACTGCTAGAACAAGACAGGAAGTTTGACTTCAGCAGTGAGTGTATGAAGGCATTTACTAAGTTGAATGCTGCACTTGTCACAACCCCTGTAATGCAACCACCAAGCTGGGATGAACCCTTTGAGATAATGTGCGATGCAAGTAACTATGCAATGGGAGCAATGTTAGGATAGAGAAAGGATAAAATCTTCAGATCCATTTATTATGCAAGCAAGACAATGGATGGAGCACAAAGAATTTACACTACTATAGAAAAGGAACTGTTAGCAGTAGTGTTTGCCTTTGATAAGTTTAGGTCCTATCTGGTTGGAGCTAAGGTGATTGTGTTTACAAATCACTCTGCAATCAAGTACTTAATGGCTAAGAAAGATACAAAGCCAAGGCTCATCAGATGGATACTTCTTTTGCAAGAGTTTGATTTAGAAATCAAAGACAGAAAAGGAACATAAAATCAAGTTGCTGATCATCTATCAAGGTTGGAAAATCCATTTGGAGTGGATGACACAGTCCAGATCAATGATAATTTTCCAGATGAGCAACTCATGGCATGCAAGGAGGATGCACCTTGGTTTGCAGATTTTGCAAATTATCTTGCATGAGGCAGAAAACCATATGGTTTGCATGGACAACAATTGAAGAAGTTTTTACATGATGCAAAGTTCTATTATTGGGATGATCCAACTCTGTATAGGTTGGGACCAAATCAGATATTCAGAAGGTGTGTTCCATAATACAGGATTCCCTACATTTTGAGTGAATGCCATGCTTCAGCATATGGAGGGCGTTTTGGTGGACAGAGGACAGCAACTAAAGTGTTGTAATCAGGATTTTATTGGCCAGGAATCTTCAAGGATGCATTTGAGTTTGTAAAGAATTGTGACAGATGCCAAAGAGTGGGAAATTTACCAGCCAAGAATGTTATGCTTCTGAATAATATTGTGGATGTAGAATTATTTGATGTGTGGGGAATGGACTTCATGGGACCATTCCCATTTTCTTTTGGGAATGAGTACATTTTATTAGCTATTGACTATGTGTCTAGATGGGTGGAAGCTTGTGCTTGTGCTCACAATGATGCTGCCACATTATAAAATTTTTGCATAAGAATATCTTCACAAGGTTTGGAACTCCAAGGGAAATAATAAGTGACGAGGGTACCCATTTTATTAATAAGAGCTTGTCTGTTCTGCTGGCCAAATACAACATTAATCACAAGGTTTCAACTGCATACCACCCACAGACTAACGGGTTAGCTGAGTTGTCAAACAGGGAAGTGAAGAGTGTGTTAGAAAAAGTGGTGAACACCACAAGGAAAGATTGGTCCAAACATTTGGATGATTCATTATGGTCTTACAGAACAGCCTACAAAACACCATTGGGGATGTCTCCTTACAGGCTTATCTTTGGTAAAGCCTGCCACTTGCCTTTAGAGATGGAGCACAAAGCATATTGGGCCACTAGGAAACTTAATTTTGATCCTAAGGCAAGTGGAGAGAAGAGGATACTGCAGCTTAATGAACTTGAAGAACTGAGGTTGCAAAGTTATGAGAATGCCAAGATCTACAAGGACAAAGTGAAAAGATGGCATGATAGTAAGATTGCAGATAGAACTCTGGAAGAGGGACAACAGGTCCTACTTTTCAATGCCAGATTGAGGTTGTTTCCTGGCAAGCTTAAGTCCCGATGGTCAGGACCTTTCACTTTGGTCAAAGTCTACCCTTATGGAGCTGAAGGATGAAAGCACAAGGAATATCTTCAAAGTTAATGGACAAAGGGTGAAACAATACCATGGAGGAAGCTGGGAGAAGGTAAAGGCTTCCACTCAAGTGCAGGAGCCTTGAAAATCGAGGTAACCTAAGCTATCATGAGGTTAGATGAAGCATGTGGTGATAGCTTAGGATGTTTACTTTAATTATGCAATTTATTTCATGCCTAGTTAAATTTAATTTTGCTTTGATTAAGTCTTAGAAGATTGAATGCTACAGCCTGTGAGTAACATAGGTATTAGGTAGAATAGAATTTACTTAAGTTAAATTAGGAACTTATTTGATGTATTAGTTCTTTTGAGTTTATTATTCACACTTTAAAAAAAAAGATTGAGAATTTAGAGGATGGTAAGTGGGTTAAAACTGTTGCATGAGTAGGCGTGGCTTGAAAATAGTTGTTGAGAGGAGAGAGAATGCTGACATCAGTTTAACTCCTACCCCTAGGAATGACGGTTTTAGCAAATTCCTTTTTAAATTTGAAAGGAAAGATTGTGTCTAATCAAGGGAAGTCGAAGGGTTTCCTTATTTTTCGTGCCGGTTAATGCTTAAATTGGGTGTGTTTATATATTGTACATATTGTACAAAGCAAACAAGACCATCTCCTTTTTAGCATTCGGGCGGAAAAGTTTGGAAGATCTTGTGGTAAAAATCAAAGTTCTTGTCGTGAAACAAGTACAAATTCTTCCTTTACTTCTAATATCTCGTTTTGGGTTGCTTTTCTCTTTTTAAATACTGCAAAATTTTCTTTGAAAAGAAAGGGGCGAGAAAATACTTAGCAAGCCTGAATGTCGGGTATGTCTGCGAAGTTACATTGCCTCGCGTCTTTGAACTATTTTTGTTTATTTAGTTAAAATTTCTGTGAGCATGATTTGTAGACCCGTAAACTCAATGTTCTGGGTGAAAAATCTATTTCGGGTTATATTGATCATTGCTAGTCATATGCAGTAGTTCTGACAAGAGGTGATGACAATTTTTGTGCTAGGGATTAGACTATATCTTAACTCCAAGATCTGTGGTTTATTTGTCTATAATAAATTGTGAATGAATTTAAAGTTTGGGGGTAGATATCTGTTGTGTTGGAAATTTAAAAAAAATTGAATGTAAAAAATTTGTCAAAAGCATGCCTTAGCAATAATTGGGGTGATTTTAGGTTTCTGAACTCGAAATTCTTGCAGAATCAAATATGAGGATGAAGCAGAGCGGTAAGAAGCGACCGAGCATAGAGATTGAACCTTCTGAAGCCTGTCCAGAAAAAGCAAGCCCAGCCTCACCGAAACCCAAGGGCAAACCAAAGGCGCAGAAGAAGGAACATGTTCAAGGGTTAAGGAGGTCCAGCTGGGCTGCTGTGTCTATCATGGCCCAGAGGAATGCTAAGTTACCTCCTACGAGTGCAGAGAACCCTGTGGTGATTCCGGATGCACCCAAGAAAAAGTCTAAATCTTAGAGCATAACGCCCAAAAAGGGAAATTTGATGGACTTGGTTGAAGCAACTACTTCCAAGGCTGAACCTGAGATTCCAGAGGAGACTGAGGAAGAGAAAGATACCACCGGCAGTGAACCTGAAACATCTGAGGAAGCCAATCTGAGTGCTGAAGAAACCACGCGAGGCCAGTCTGAGGAGCTTGAGACAAAACAAGAACCAGAAGTTCAGGAGAACGAAGGTGATGATCAAGAAGGCTCCGACGAGCAGCACCAATCTAATACCAAGGGAGAAGAAGCAACAACTGAATGTGACAATGTACCTGGGGAACAGAATTCTGAAAACAAAGAGGAGTCTGAGAAAGCTGATGCTACAGCATCTGACAAGCCTGAGGTTGAAATTGATGAGCAACCCACTATTGAGAAAGGGAAGGCAGATGTGCCAAAGAAAGGTACCAAAACGAAAAAGAGGAAGCATGATGAAGATGTGGTAGATCAAGAAGGAGTTTTGAGAAATCCAAAAATAAAAAAACGAGTAAAGATTGTGGCAGTGAAGGAAATGGGAGAAAGTTCCAAGGGGACAACAAAAAAGTCAAAGAAAAAGGAAATCAAGCGCGGAAAAGCAAAAGTGGTGGAACTCTCAGCTAAAGAGATTGAGAGAATTCCTAAATTCTCGTCTGATTTGCACAAAGAAAGAATGCAGGCACTGGCAAGCCGCAAATTCATGCTTGAGCGAGGGTTTAAAGACTTGTCCAAACTACTAGAGGGAGTGATTAAAAGTGTTGAGAATCAGGGGTGGGAGCCCTTTGTGGTGATGTAGCCAGCACCCATCATTGCTCTTGTTCAGGAGTTTTACGCAAATTGTGAACAGTCTACAATAGTTGATTACGAGCTTCGAGCAATTGTGAGAGGGAAAAAGGTGATTCTGAACCCAAAGACGGTGCATGCAATTTATGGCACACACCCACCTCAACCAGACAACTTCATGGATCTGCTTACTCCGAAAACAAGGGAACAACTTGATGAGGCTTTGCGTGTAGTAACTGTGCCCAGTGCACAATGGGTTGGTGAGACAAAGGATAACCGTTAGGCCCTTGGTAGCTTTCTGACCACTGAAGCTAATATCTGGATCCATTTTCTGAGGAACAGGATAAGCTCCACCACTCACAACACTCTGTGGGTCAGGACTGAATCCTGATGGCAGCTGCAATTTTAAAGAGGGACCCAATTGACATCGCGCCTTTTATCATTGATTCTATATCCTTACAAGCTTCAAAGAGGGCTGGGCCTATGTTCTGTCCTTCACTGATCTCAAAACTGTGCAAACGAGCTGGAGTCCCTTTTCATTCTGAGGAGCCGAGAAGCATTGCCAAGAGTTACTTCAACATCCAATATCTGACCAAGAGGCACGCTCAAGCACAATCTTGAGCTCAGGGTGAAACGCCTGCTACAGATTGAGCTTATCCCAGGCATCCTATGTGGATACTGTGATTGCCCGGTTCAGCATGCAACTCGCCAAGAAAGGTTTACTACCTTTCAGACATGGCGTTCATCTTTCTAGTGGGCAGTGTCCTCAGACACAGCGGGAGAAAGATGAGATGAGTCTTGTACCATATGCTTCGGCTGTGGGTAGCCTCATGTATGTGATGTTGTGTACCAGGCCAGATATCTGTTATGCCGTTGGCATGGTAGCAAGATATCAGTCTAACCCTGGACAGGCGCACTGGACTGCTGTAAAGCACATCCTCAAGTATTTGAAGAGAACTAGGAATTACTGCCTAGTTTATCAAAATGAGGATTTGTGCCCTGTGGGTTATACACACTCGGATTTCCAAGGAGACCAGGATGAGAAGAAATCGACCTCAGGATATGTGTTTACCTTGGGAGGTGGAGCTATATCTTGGAGGAGCTCAAAGCAGAAATGCATTGCTGACTCCACCATGGAGGCGGAATATGTCGCCGCCTCCGACGCCTCGAAAGAGGGGGTGTGGCTCCGGAAATACCTTTTAGAGTTTGGCATGATCTCGAGTTTGCCGAGGAGCATCACAATTTATTTTGATAACTCTGGTGCAGTGGCGAACTCAAAAGAACCGCGGTCTCACAGGGCAAGCAAACACATAGAGAGAAAGTACCATTTCATACGAGAAATTGTATCCAGGGGCGATGTGCTGATTAAGAAGATTGACACTGCTGACAATCTTGTTGATCCATTTACTAAGAGCTTGCAGCAGAAAGTTTACGAAAGACATATTCGTGAGCTGGGTCTGAGGTGGATGCCGACCACTGATAGTGGTTAAAGAGACAGCAGACTAGATAGACGGATTGTATACTCTGTAATAGCTTAGTTATGCTTTGAGTATAAGTGGGATATTGATGGGTTTTGTATACTGAAAGCATTTATTATAATGAGTATACAACGGTTTATTTCTCCTATCTGTTAACAATCTTACATGTATGAACAATGGTATCCTCTTGTCTCACCGATAGGGACGATCATACGGCATGTTGTAGATCGCAGAAGACAGTATGATCACTTGACCTAGTGAGACATAAACCTGATCACAGCCGAGACAACGTATGAGGATACGTCTGTCCGGATGGCTGCGGCATTGTCGGAATAAGTAGTCTGTCTTGGTTACTTGACATGCTGGTATGCAGAGGTAGCGTATTGATGGACCGCAGTGAGATGTATTCGTCTATCTGACATCAGCGAATACAAGATCTCGTTATATTGATTGAGTCCAAACCCTAATGAAGGTTCAGGGGTTTGCACGTGTTGACTGTTGCTTTGACTTGCCATGGTGGAGAGCCTAAGTAACGTGCTCGTATATCCGCATCTTGGGTAACAGTAGTTCGTGTAGTACCACCTGAGACTGGGTTTAGGTAACCATATCTGAGTAATAGGATGGGGACATTCCCTGAGGAGCTCAATAACATTCATCGTGCCAAAGTCCTACAGGCTGATTAAGTTCAGGCACGAGTGATAAGGTTTGAGTGGTACTACTCAGGAATTATAAGATATTAATTGATTGTAGTTAGATCTTGTCAGAGGCTCCGATTAATTAATGTATGTCTGATAACCTTAAATATGGGGATTCTCAATTAATGCAGCCCGTTCTCATAACGTGGTAATAAAGGGGTAGGTCAATATTAATTCTGTGGTGAAAAAGAATTAATATTAATTAATTGATTGTGTCCTGGGTTCTGGACATGGGAATTAATTAATTTATAGGCCCACTTTATTATTTGCATTAGGTCCCAGGTCTGACCCAATTAAATATGCTGAATTGAGTCCAAAAAGGCCTATTAGGGATAAAACCCTAGGTCTATAAATAGACAGCTCTCTCTCATAAGTTGTAACACAGTTGAAACACACTAAACCTAGAGAGAGAGAGGGGCGCCGTTTTTGGAGAAGAAAAGGAGGAGAATTTTGATTCTGGTCCTGCTCAGAATACAGATCTACGGAGTCCTCACCAGTAGTAGATCTGAATAGCATTGGGATACAGATCTGAAGACCTGATCTGGAGAATAGAATTCTTTTCTCTTGCTTTCTTTATTTTTGATTTTCTCTAGAAATTAGTATTCTAATTTCTGTTTCCGCAGACAAAATCGAATTGTGTGGTTGAATTGAAGTTTGGAATTCAAATGCAAAAGATCGGTAGATAGATGACAGAATTACGGTAATTCTCTAATCCACAATATTGCATTAAATTCACAAGAGCATGCTAGGATTTATTATGTATTTAATTATGCACAATAACCATAAATCGATCCGATTCATTTTGGTTTTGGTGATTCGGTTCATGTAAAACCCTACAGAAGGGCCGCCATCAGAAAAACAAGAAAGTTGTCGGGAGTTCCGCATGATGAACAGGGTCATCTCTCAACCAAACAGCTCTTTGCAAAAAAAATTTCTAATTTGGTTATGTTTATGTTTATTTCTTGCTTTGGTGTTTAGTTTTTATTGGTTTAGTGTCTGAACCTCATGCTAGTATCATGTTAAAGCATGAAGTTCATATGTTCGTTTTAATAAAAGTTCTAAGTCTAGTAGTTATATCTCCTCTCGCCCAATGATGTCTCGATTTTTATCTCTTTTCCCTATGCATGATTGGTTATGATCATGATTGTTGAGGGTCAATCCACATTTACTTTTTGATGTTTAGCTCTGTACATGCAAATCTGGTTTGTGAGGCAAAGTTCTCATTTTTCTCTGTTTTTTTAAAACCTGATATGCTAGACATATGCTTGAGCTTAGCTGGTACTACATCAGGAACTTTTAAGTGTGAAGTGCCACCTACCCTGAGTTTGATCTTGGTTGAGACGAAATGGGAATGAGCTTTACACTTAGAGATGATTGAGGCCATTGCTTGATCTTTGTGCCTTCAGATGTTTTTGTGTTTCAAATAAATATCTCTTTGCACCTAGATTTTGAGTCTAAGCCTTATTCTTGTTTACACCTGCTTAATGTTAGCCAATTTTCATACACGTCCTAGTCTAGAGGATTGATCTGACTTAGTTTTCCTTTAACATTGAGGACAATGTTATGTTCAAAGTTTGGGGGGTACCACTTCTACTTGAAGTGTTATTTTTATATATCCCCTACCTTTAAAAAAAATGAAAATGATGAAAGGATAGGCAGAGTTGTAGGCCTGAAAAAAAAATGAGAGAAGAAGAGAGAAAAGTTCAAAGATAAAGGTAGAATAAGTCCTATGTTGGAACGAGAAGGACAATACCTCTAGACTCAAGCCACTCCATCCAAATTTCCTTACCTTGAACCTTAGCCTAAAATTAGAAGCCTTGAAAGTCCTTTTGATCTAAGTGGAATGTGAAACCTATTAGTGGAGAACCAAAGAGAATTAATGGGTAGAAAAAGAAAAGTGGCATTGATGAGCATGAAGGCTTGAATAAGTAGTTAAAGTTAAGCTCAGTTATACCTTGGCTATCTTGAAAAATTGATTGTTCTTTTTGAACTTTGATTGCTAAAACCGATGAATGTATATTGTTAAACTTTGAGAAGAATGACGACTGAAACTTAACAATCTAGAGAGTTGCTGTTTATGCTTTCTTTTTAAACTTTTGCCGAGGGATTTTAAAAGAGGAGATTAACTATTCTAGCTTATTACTTCTAGACTTTAGTAGGTGTCTTTTTAGTTCTATTTTGGTTGCTTGGGGACAAGCAACATCTTATGTTTGGGGTGTGATAACTCTCATAAAGGGTTATCCTTTGATCTTTTCTTCCATACTTTGGAAGTTTTTTTTGAATAAGATTGTTCTTATTTAGAGTCATTTAGGATCTTATTTACATCTCTGTGATCATTGCACTTTATTTTAGCCATTTTAAGTTTTAATAAGTTTTTGCAAGCTTTTTGTGAAGTTTTGACCAGGTTCGGAATGCTAGAGCATATCTATCGCATGATAGTAAGTGGTTATGCTTGAGCATAGAAAATGCAAAAGAGCAGAATGAAGAAGACCTTCTCTCTCCGGGACCACTCGAAGACAAAGATAAAGTCCCTTTTTGATCTGGTTTGCTGGAAGGACATGTGTCGCAATGGAAGCCGAACTTTTGTCTAGGAGGAACAATGACACTTCTACACGTGGAAGAATATTAAGAAAGGGAGAAGGATCAACGGTGTTGGAATGAGATGCAAAAATATCAAGAAGAAAGAGAGTACATTCTGAAGGAATTCACAACATAGAACACACACGGAGAATCAGATTGCAAGAGCAGAGGAAGAAAGAGTAACAAGCTTGGAAGAGAAGTCATTTAAGATAGAGAGATCATCACGGATAGTTTGGTTTTTAGATTTTGAGTTGTACACGATGGTGAATGATTTCCTATTTTATTTTATTCTCTTTGCAAGTATGAGCTAATTCCATTTTTACACTTGGGTTGTGGAACAATTACTTACACTTGATTATATGTTAGAATGATGTTTCGTACGTCTGCACTTGTCTTTGATCTTGTTTCCTCTCATTTCTTGAGCACGTAAGTGGAAAGAAATACATCACCTATAGAGACCGGAAGGAGAAATAGGCTGAGAAGATCATAGACAATTGTTTTAATCCCATAGGCATATTAGATAATACAACTTAATAGAACTAGAATTTATGATTTCATCACTGGAATACTGTGGTAGGCATAGGCATATGATACATAGTAGGACAGTGTAGATCTAGTAGAGTGGAAGCTTGCTAGGCAGGTTTAAGAAAGTTCTAAGGCTTAGATGAATGCGAGACAGAAGCTTTAGCATATAAGATAGTAAAAGTAAATTGTATTCCATAACCAGAGTGTACCTTTCATTATTGTGATCAATTTACATAGTATATGTTTATTTTGTGGAAAGAAGAAGTATTACTGATTTTAGTTTTATTTGGAGTCATAGTTTATGCATATTTATGTTTTGAGTAGAAGTTAGTGACAAACAACCTTTATTTGCAAGCAATTCTTAGTGCACAGTTTAGTACTCACTCCCTAGGGTTCGATATCTGGTCTCATTTGACTTGACTACTTGTAGATTGCGTATACTTGCGCATGGTTCTATAGGTATACTATAGCACACAACAACCACCTTATCCTTTGACTTGTACTTATCAGTCCCATTCTGATCAGTCAGCTAAGGGGTGTTGGGTAACAAAATTTTTGTCTTACCAGTCTGAATTGGAGTTTTAAACATGACCCCTTTGTCACTCGACTCTGACTGAGTACTAGCTTTTTCGTTTATAAAATTAATGGATTTCATAGTACCAGTCTGTGCAGGTTTTCATTGCTCAAATTTGTTTGATTCTAGTCACAGGCGAGTATGTCGAAGAAATCATCTCCCTCTTTTTGTTTAAAGCCGTTTGCCACCAGGCGGGCTTTATACTTATCAACAGTACCATCATCTTTGTATTTCCCTTTATGGATCCACTTGTATCCTAAAGGTTTGCAACCTTTTAGGAGATCAGTCAAGATCCATGTATGATTCTGCATTATGGACTCGATCTCATTGTTGATAGCTTCCTGCCATAGTGAGGCATCTGATCGAGCTAGAGCATCTTCAATAGTTTTTAGTTCATCATCCAACATATATATGATGAAGTCAAAACCAAAGCTTTTGGCAATTCTAGCTCGTTGACTACGTCTTGGTTCTTCCTCTATTGGATCTGAACTAGTAGCCTCTTCATGAGTTTCATCCTAGAGACCTCTGGAACATCTTCTTTGCTCTTTCATAGGTAGATGTGTTCAAAGAATATGACATTCCTTAACTATATCGTTGTTTCTTTAGTTACATTTGGATTTTCCGATTGATGTACTAGGAAACGTTTGGCTGCATTGTTTAATGCATACCCTTATAAAGATGCAATCCATTGTTTTAGGACCAATCACAACTTATTTGGGTAAAGTGTTGATCCCGAGATTAGAGTACGTAATATGCAATGGAAGTAAATATGAATTGCACTTGTTCTCCTAAACTGACAAGAACTCAGTTTAGGGTTACTGAAAGGTTAAGCTTAGGTCGAATAAATCTTAAATAAGTTTCACAAAGTATACACTTCAATACTTGGACAAGTATTGAAGGTTTGAAAATCAGTTTCACGAAACTTAATAAATGCGAAAGCTTAAATAAAAGCAATAAAGAACAAAAGATATTTTATAGTGGTTCGGATCTAAAAATCATAAGTCCATTGTTCAGACATTTGGTCTGGAAATTCACTAAGTATAATACAAGACTCCTTACAATGTATGCACAACCCATCGGCGCTCCGTCCTTCAGTCTGTTGTGTTCACTCGCCTAGGAACTCCTAGTAAGCCCAGTCTTCAGGTTGAAGTGAGGACGACACCCCACAGCCTTCTTCCCGGTGGTTGGATGTTTGTTGTTCTTCCCAGAATTCAGTTCGTTGGTAAAATCCCATTAGTATTAGAATCCCAGAGTAGGAGACTGACTGCTATAAATATATCTTAGAAAGATATATTCACCAAAGATTAGCTTAAGCTATAAAGCTTTAGCCTCTTGCTTAGACAAATATCACGGGAGGAATAACTTGAGTCAGAAACTCTAGTCTCGTGTATGGAAACATCCATCTCCAGACCCACCTAACAAGCTTATATATCTCCAATGATATAGTTGTCATGGCTTGACAGAATGGACCGCTTGTCTTCGTTCGATTCTAATATCAGAAAGTTCATTGTCAATGGTGAACCGAGAATTGATAGAATCTTCGTAGATATGATCTCTTTGAAGATTATGACTCTTCCTCTCAATTTGGAGACTTCCAAGTCACGTTGCTCGAACCTATTCTGAAGGTATTTTGGTGAAATGGTAGAAGGCATTTCTGGTTTTTCTCGAGCAACATGGTTTGAATGAATGGAATAGAAGGCATATGACGATTCTAGGTTTCAGAGGTTTTGGATATGACTTCCTAAGTAACTATCCTCCCCTTAAATAGATGTATTCACCCTAGAGATTTGTTCGACCAATCACTTTGTCTGCCTTGAGAACCGACGGTTTCGGTATGATTTTCCACGTGGCCATTCGAGACATTATTTTCAAAACTGAATCATCTCGAGCCTTCAACAAAATCATTGGTATTGATAGCAAATATCAATTGTTGCTTCATCATTAAAGATGATCTTTACTTGATACGTTGGTTGAGTGTCCCGATATTTGTTCCCTTATCTAATCAATTTTCCAAAATTGATTCAGTAGTTCTTGATTCAGCAGTTGTCTTTACATGCTGAGAGTTGAGACTCAGCATTCTCCTGATCTGGTCTGCTGAAACTTATATTTCTCTAATTTTGACCGTCAAGATTGCTGAGAGCTGGGACTCAGCAATCGGGTGGGATTTGTCAAAACTCATTTGAAGAGCGTGAGCTTGGACACACTCTTATTTCGCATAATCTCCAAGAAATCTAAATAATTCCATAAATCCAATAGATTCGAGAATTCCAAATAGCCTTCGATAATTCTAAGAAATCTATGAACAAAATGAGAGTTGGGACTCATTCTTCCATAACCTCATTTAATTCTAATAGATCGAGCTTTAGACAAAGCTCCTTCAATCTTCCTTCTGCTAGAGGTTTAGTGAAGATGTCAGCTAGCTGATCTTCTCTTCTGATATAATTCACTGAGATATCCTTCTTCTCAACATGATCCCTGATGAAGTGATGTCGGATATCAATGTGTTTCATCCTAGAGTGATAACTGGATTCTTTGTAATGCACATCGCACTGTTGTTGTCGCAGTATATAGGAACGCAACTGGTGTTAACTTCATAGTCTTAAAGTTGTTGTTTGATCCAAAGCACCTGTGTACAGTAGCTTGCAGCAGCCACATATTCAGCTTCTGTAGTGGATGTTGCTACGGAGTGTTGCTTCTTGCTGAACCAGCTTATCAGCTTATAACCAAGGAATTGGTTTGTCCAACTCGTACTTTTTCGATCAATTCGACAACCTCCGAAGTCTGAGTCTAAATATCCAATGAGTGTGAGATCATCTGCTCAGGGATACCAAATTCCTAAGAATTCCGTTCTTTTTAAATATTTGACGATCCTGCGTGCATATTACAAGTGCGATTTCTTCGAATTTGCTTGATATCTAGCACATACTCCTTCAGCATACGAAATATCTAGCCTGCTGGCCGTTAGATATAACAGAGAACCAATAATACATCTGTATGTTGTGGGGTCCACGGATTCACCTTCTTCTTCCATTGAAATTTGACAGGCTATGCTCATGGGAATCCGCAGTGTCTTCGTCTTTTCGGGATAAAATTTGCCAATGAGATCTTTAGTATACTTCTTCTGGTGGATGAAGATCCCGTCGCTGGATTGCTGAACTTGCAGTCCTAGGAAATATAACATCTTTCCCATCATACTCATCTGGAAGTTGGTCTGTATAAGTCTAGCAAACTTTTCACATAGAGTCAGATTTCTTGATCCAAATATGATGTCATCCACGTAGATTTGGAAGAGCAGTATGTCTTCAACATCCTTGATCAAGAGAGTGTTCTGTCGATCTTCCCTTTCTTGAATCCATTCTTGAGTAGAAACTGTGATAGCGTTTCGTACCATGCTCTTGGAGCTTGCTTTAGACCATAGAGAGCTTTTCTTAATCTATACACCTTGTTTCCGCATTCAAATTCTGGAGGTTGCTCCACGCAGACTTCCTCTTTTAATTCACCATTCAGGAATGTGCTCTTGACGTCCATCTGGAAGACAGTAAATCCATAGTGAGCGGCATATGCTAGGAATAACCTGATTGCTTCCAAGCGAGCGACTGGAGCAAATGTTTCATCAAAATCTATTCCTTCGCACTGTGCATATTCTTTTGCAATGAGTCTTTCTTTGTTGTGAACGACGAGTCCATTTTCATCGCGCTTATTCTTGAATACCCACTTGGTTCCTATCACTGACTGATGTGTTAGTCAATCAACAAGTTCCCATACATGATTACGAGTGAACTTTGATAATTCTTCTTGGATTTCGTTGATCCAATCAGCTGACTTAAGTGCATCTGCCACTTTGGTAGGCTCTTCTTATGATATGAAGCAGGCTAACAAGGCGCGTGTCTGGTTCGGATTGAATCTGCAAGATCTCCTAAGATTGCTTCAGTGAGATGATCTCTAAGTTGCCACTTTGGTCTTTGTAGTTCTTCTACTGGAATGGCTTGACTGCAAGACGTTCCAATATGACTTTCTGAAATTGGAACATGAACAAGTTGTAGGTTGTTCAACCTATCTGCTATGCTTGAAGGGTTGACTTCTGCTGAAGGTTTGTCTTGTGACGTATAGTCTGCTGAATGTGCATTTGATGGTGTAGCGCTTCTATCTTCGGCAGTTTGTTCCTAGTTGACTCCAACAGAGTTGTCTTCAGTATTTCTCTCGCCATTTTGGGGATTCTCAGCAGCCTCTTTATCTTGCTGATGAACTCCCACTTCTTGAGTTCCCCCTTGACATGTGAGTTCTTCGAGTGAATTTATGGTGGTCTCAGTATTACCATCTGCATCACAGACCTTCTTGACTGTTGGCTGATTAGTCAAGATCTCCAGTGAAGATGATGACTCATTCATTAACCTAGTCGAATCAATCAGTTCAAATTCAGAAGTATTCGAGCCCGAAGGTCCATTGACATCATTGGTTTCATGAATCTCATTTCTCTGGCTTCTCATGGTCCTGCACACTAAAGTAGCTTCATCAAAAATAGCATTCCATGTTATTTCCACAAGTTTGGTTGTCTTGTTAAGTACACTATATCCCTTGTGAGACGGGTGTCCATATCCGAGGAACACTCCTTTATCAGCTTTGGGAGAGAATGTACTTAACTTCGACTTCCCATTATTATGGATATAACATGGTGAACCAAAAGCACGAAGATGAACTAAAGAAGGCTTACGACCATGATATATTTCGTAGGGAGTTTTGTTAAAGGGAAGATTCAGAACACTTCAATTTTGCGTGTAGCAAGCATTCATTGCAGCTTCTCCCCAATATCTTTAACTTACATATGTATCTGGAAGCATTGTTCGCATAGCTTCCTTAAGAGTCATGTTTCTCCTTTCTGCCATACCGTTCTGCTGAGGTGTTCTTGCAGTGGACCTTTCATGTCCTATCCCAGCATCGGCGCAGAATTCTATAGAATTTTATACCATTGTCGGATCTTATTCTTTTCACCATGAGCTCTTTGTCGTTTTGAACTCAAAGTATCAGCTCCGGCAGGACAATCTTCACTTCGTCCTTGCTTTTGAGTAGTCTCACCCATGTGTACCTGGAGTAATCATCAACAACAACCAAGGTATATTGTTTATTACCTATAGTGGGTGGAGTCACCGGGCCAAATATATCCATGTGCAGCTTAAGGATCCTATTTGATGTGGCCTTTTCCGTATTGGATCTGAAAGACGCCTCGGCTTGTTTTTCTTGTTGACATGCTCTGCATATTCCTTCATTCTTGAAGGTTTCCTTGGGTAGTCCTGTAACAATATCATTTTTGGCAATATAATTGATAGTCTTAAAGTTTAGATGCGTTAGCCTCTTGTGCCATAGCCAGTTTGTCTCTTCCTTGTTGAATGCTATGAAGCATGATTCTTGCTGACCACTTTCCCAATCCACAATATAGAGTCCTCCTTTCCTGATTCCTCTAAGCTTTACCTCTCTAGTGATCCTTTCAACAATCTCACAACCTGTATCAAAGAACGAAACAATATATGCATTTTCACTTAGTTGACTGATGCTCAGAAGATTGTGCTTGAGACTGTCGATGAGGGCCATGTTGATTATTCGTATTCAATTAAGCTCGATGCACCCTCTTCCGATTACTCTAGCTTTTGAATTGTCACCAAATGAGACTGAAGGTCCTCTGATCTTTTGAAGTTCTAAGAAAATCTCTTCATCTCCAGTCATGTGACCTGAGCATCCATTGTCTAGGATCCATTCTTTTAATTTTCTTGAAGTTCTTCTTCCTGGACCCTATTCCTGGTTCTTGCGGCAGCTAGAGCTGATTCTCCTGTCTGCTCTCCATTGATGTCGGCCATGAATACCATGAGAACATCCTCTTCATCCTCTGATGAATAGTTTTCATCGTCATGATCCGGGATGTCTGGTAGTTCCGTCCTTGTCAATAAAGCCTTAGTGATAGCTTTTGATGCTCGCCTTTATAATAGCTTCCTCAGTCGTTCCCTTTCTTCTGGATCTATTCGAGGACATTCAAAATTCAGGTGCTCTAGGGAATTACATTCGTAGCACATTCTTGGCATCTTCTTCACATTCATGGTGTCTGCTGGTTGACTTTGCTAGAATTCTTCCTTCTTTCCTTTGGCTTTTAGTAGCAGCTTTTGTAATCTCTTCTTCTGTTCTTCCAGCTCACTGACTGAGCATTCTACTTCTTTTCCCTAAGATCTACTGGTGGACGGAATCTCTTTTGTCAAACTGGATTGAACTGGTCGATCTGAGTGGAATGGCTTCTTTGTTTTCCACTTTTGTCCGTCTCTTCTCACGAAGAATGTTGCATCCTCGATGGGTTCTTCAATGGTTACCACGGCACGACCAACTTCATTTTTGTTGAGCTGCGTGATGTCCCATTCGTGCGCCTTTAGTTGAGCGAACACTTCTTTTGTACTGATTGCTGACAGATCTTTCCCCGTCAGACTGATTACTTTGACAAACTAATCCTTCTTTGGTAGTCTTGAGAGAATCTTTAAATTCATGTCAAGAAGCTCGTACGTCCTTCCCAGCTACTTTAATTCATCTACAATGGTGTTGAATCTAGCCTCTATGTCATTGATGGTCTCACCTGGAATCAATTGAAAAGATTCATACATGTCTACCCATTGTTGTAGCTTGTTTCTCTTTATTTCATCTGTTTTTGTACTTAGAGTGCCGAGAAAATCCCACATTTCTTTGGCATTCTTGTACTCCAAGACTTCTGCCATTAGGGTAGGTGACAAGTCACTTAAGATTAAATCCATGGCTACATAATCCAGTTGGCCACGAACTCAATCTTCTTACGTCCATTCTTCGTATGGCTTGTCCACCATTATGTCTGGTCTTGCTACGTCTTCTCAAACCTTGGTCTTTACCTTTTGGATTTTGATTGGTTCATTTTCGATCACTTGCTTCATTTCTGGATGGATATTCATCAGCGTGATCAGCGACCTTTTCTTCTAGGTGGAGTAGCTTTCTGGAGTGAACTTTCTAAACTTCGCATTGTTCGCCATTACTTTTAACCTGAGCTAAACACAAGAACACAGATATGCAAGAAAAAAATGGATTTGGTCCTAAGAGACTCAGAAGCAGAAAGTCTATAAAAACCAACCGCTCTGATACCACTTGTTGGTCCCCGATCAGAGTGTTTTATATGCGGCGGAAGTATTAATACGATCTTGAACTTATCTTACTAAGGTCTCGACTTAGCAAGTGTTTATCAAATGTGTTTAAGCTCGAATATTTGTTAAGTTAATTGCGGATTATACTACAACACTTGGTGTGTTGAGTTTCAAGTATGCACACTCACATAATAACAAATAAAAATAGTAAAAGAAATACAAGGATTTATAGTGGTTCGAAAAACTATTCTACGTCCACTCTTCTGTCCTCCAACTAAAAATTCACTAAAAGATTGAGTACAAGGTAAGGCCTGATCTCTAACGTTGAGCAGCTCCTCCGTCTGGTCAACGCATACCTTCAAGCACCTCGGTCTTTAATCTTCACCTTGTCGCTCCTTAGAGTGAGGACAAACCTCCCTTCTCCTTGGACGTTGACTGTTGGGAGTTTTATAGTTCTTCCCAAAACCTATCCTTGTGTTGGAAATGCCCGTAAGAAACATGCTTGCACAACAAGGTGACTGCGAGATGCTTTCTAGGATTAGAAAGAATCCCAAAATCAACCTTAGAAGATATACTTCAGAGGTCTTCGAGCTTCAAGTATGATAGCTTTTGGGAAAGCTTCAATTACGTACTTAGCTCAGATGAGTTCGCGTTGTGTAGAGAGTGTTTTGTTCTCTAGTTTTCTCAGTGAATATAATTTCGCGAACCTTTGAATCAATTTAGGATGACACCTATTTATAGGTGAAGATTCAAACGATTGTTTGAATCTTATCAGTTAGACTCAAAAGCATTGCTCGCCTATCTGCGTTCTTCATTTTTCTGCAGTGGACAGAGACTCTTCAGCTTCCTTTGTCTCTAATTGGCATAGCTTCTATCTAAGGCCGTCTTTGTCAAAACGGATCTCTTTATTTGAACTTGAAACCTCCGTTGTGTCTGATGATTATTCTATTCTCTGATTCACCAGGTTTCCTTGTGGTCTGGATCCTTCTAATTTACGACTCCAATCTTTTTCTTGATTGCTGTAGAGAGTTTGCCGGTGGTTGACATACGGCTGGCGTCTCAGCAGTCTTTGCTAAGATTTTTGTATTCTGCTGGAGTTACTTCTTCAGCATTCTTGGATGTGTTCAACATTCCGCCGTATCTGCTAGCCTTCACTTTTCTTCTTCTGCAGTCTTCAGCAAACATCAAATCTACTGATTCTTTCAGCAGTTTGATTCTTCTTCTTTTCTAGTTCTATTACAACTCGAGTATATATATTGCCTATACAGGTTTTTTACATTTGACTTGATACTAATTTGCTAGAAACTAGATCGCCTATTGCTTGGGTTGAGCTTTGATGCACCAAAACATAATTACAAACATTGACAACCAAGGGGTTTAATATTCCTAACATTAGTGAAGTATGGGAAAGGTTTAAGGAGCTGCTTAGAATATGTACTAACTATGGGATACCCTATTGTATTCAGATTGAGACTTTCTACAATGGTCTAAGTGGAAATTCAAGAATGGTTGTGGATGCATCTGCTTGGGGAGCATTGTTGGATAAAACATACAATGAAGCTTGTGAGATTCTGGATAAGATTGCTGTAAACAATTACTATTGGTCAAATTCAAGAGCTGCAGCAATTTCAACTCCAAAGGTAGCTGGTGCGTTGGAAAAAAACCCCCTCACTGCTCTGACAGCACAAATGGAGGCTTTGGGAGCAACTATGAAGAACATAGAGAAGAACACTTGCCAAGCCATGGTTACCTCAGTGCCTTCAGAATCTGCAGTGGCTTTGAGTTATATCTACTGTGGGGAAGGACACCAATTTGAGGATTGTCCATCGAACCCAGCTTCAGTCTGTTATATGGGGAATAAGAATCAACATCACCAAGGGAATAATCCCTATTCAAACACTTACAACATTAGATGGAAGAATCATCCATACTTCTCTTGGTCTGGCCAGGGAAATCATAATGCTGCAGCAAGGGAGCAGCATACTTCTTACAACAAAGGAGGCTACAATCAGCAGTCAACCAATCAGCAACAAAGTTTGGAAACACCACCTTCTAAACCGGAAAAATCTATGGAAGAGATGATGAAGGAGTTCATGACACAGAACGAGGTGTGTTTAAAGAGTCAAGATGTTATGGAATTTAGAGGTACAAATAAGACAGTTGGCTAATGAGCTGAGAACAGGCCACAAGGCACCTTGCCTAGCAATACTGAAAACCCAATGGGATGAAAAGAGCAATGCAAGGTAGTTACATTAAGGAATGGAAAGCAATTTGAGGAAAGGAGAGCTGTACCTCAAGAAATTGGAGAAGGATCATCTTTAGGAGCTACTGCAAGCAAATAAAATCCATTGAAGGAAAAACTAGCAGAGAATGAAGAGATGCTTCCTGAACCCAGGATGGAAAAAGATCCTATGGAGAAAGTTGTGGAAAATTATGATGGAAATGCAACCAAAACCAAGAGGAAATCTGTTTTGGATGAATATGACTATGTACTATTGGTAGAAGCACTTGAGAAAATGCCTACCTATGTGAAATTTTATAAAGACATCCTGTCTAAGAAGAAGAGGTTGAAAGAATTTGAAACAGTGTCACTGTTTGAAGAGGTAGGTGGACCTATGAGAAGACAGACTCCAGCCAAGCTTAAGGATCCAGGAAGTTTCACTATTCCTTGTTCTATTGGAGGCCGACATGTGGGAAGAGCTCTTTATGACTTGGGAGCAAGTGTGAATCTAATGTCATTGTTAATATTTCAAAAATTGGGCATTGGAGGAGCCAAACCTACAACTATATCTTTACAACTTGCTGATAGATCTACTGTGCACCCTGGAGGAAAAATAGAAGATGTGCTTGTGAGGGTGGATAAATTCATATTCCCTGCGAATTTTATCATCTTGGATTATGAAGCAGGCAGAGAGGTGTCTATCATTCTAGGGAGACCCTTTCTTGCCACATGGAGAACCTTAATTAATGTAGAAAAAGGAGAACTGATTATGAGGGCATGATCACTGTTATTTCTAACAGATTAATTATAATAACAGCGGCAAATAAATTTGTAAACCCTAAGGTTATCGATCCAGGGGAATTGTGTGGGGAAATTATCCTATGTACTAGCTATGATCCTAAGATTCATTGTTTGAGGAATTCAAAATCAGGGTTTTGATTTGGAAAATAAAGAGAACAATGCAGAAAATTAAAGTAGTTTTGAAATCAAATTTAAAAGAACACAGATTCTAGGGAAGAATTCTTATTATGGATAACATGTAGGAATCAATTAATTTAACAGGTGGAATACTGCAACAATGCTATATTTCCATGTTTGGCAAATATAACCTAGATTACTAATTAGTGACTATCTCCGCTCGGTCTCAAAGTACACCAAATTAGTCAATTTGATAAGCAAATCAGTTTAATTCCTACAGTCTAGTACATCTGTTTGGATAGTGTAGATAGTATCATGCATTCCTAATCCCACTATCAATATTCACCTCTCGGTCCTTTTATCAATAGCTAGACATCTAAATTAATCGTCACCTCTCGGTCCTTGAATTAATCAAGAATTATCAAATAAACACAGGAATCATGAACCTAATTAATAAATTCTAACATGCATCCATAATAATATCAACCCCTAGAACCGGCTAGGGATTCTAGCCACTCATCGCAGATAGAAATCCAAAAGAAAACATATTAAATTGCATAAACATAAAGAACTTACAAGAAAAATAAAAGGGTTTCGTGTTCCCCAAGTCTCCAAACTCTAAAAGCTAAATTGTGAAATGAAAATATGATAGGGAATGATAGATGCCTTCAAAAAGTCGAACTTGGTTAGGTATTTATAGTGGTGGATGTGTATCCTATCAAATCTAAGGCTAAAGATATGAATAAATCCAATTTTTATAAAATTTCCCGCATCAGCAGACATCCACGTCGATCGTGGCTAATTGGTGTCGATCGACATGGCCTTCTCTTTGGCGTCGATCGATGCTGATTGGCGTCGATCGACGTGGTCTCTCGCCCCTTCTGCGCGGTCTCACGGTTTTGGCCATAACTTCCTCTCCCGAACTCCGATTGACCCGATTCCAATTGCGTTGGAGAGCTAACTCAAAGCATCATCCATTGCCATGCACCAATAGCCCGAATTCCCTTTGTGGGAGAACTCTTCACCGCTACTCTTACACGTCACTACTTTCGGAACAGTTTTCAAGTGAATATAGGCTTAAAACCTGCAAAAACACCAAGATGCGCATAATACCACCTAATATAGACTCATGCATAGAATATATATATAAACTCAATAAAACTGCATAAAATAGTAGAAAATAATATAGATAAGCGAGTAAAATAATGAGCTTATCAAACCCCCCAAACTTGAACGTTTGATTGTCCTCAATCAATAGGCAAGAAAGAAATCAAAAGATCATGCGATTAAAGTGCAATGCCTCACAAGATTCATCCCAGTCAAGAATCAAAAATCCACTACACACAAGCAATTTGAAAGAGACAGAAAATTTATCAACAGTGGAAGAACTCACGAGAAGTGTATCGCTCAACTCTCAAGTGTTTAAGGTATAGATGAAAGCACTCAACAACATGTATAAAGAAATTTCTACCATAGGCTTGCAAATTTTGTAGTATCTCCACTGCTAAAATGTGCACACAAGTCTAGAATCAAAAAGGACTTTCAATAGGTTGTAATGTAGGCTTTTTCTGATAAGGTAGGGAAATATGGTCAAGTGACTCGAATCCATTAAGTGGACAACTCAACAAACTACAACCACTCTCAATCATCATCCACCTCATCTCCTCAAATATATCAACAAATACACAACTTTTTTTTCTAGCTTATTTTGAATCTCTTATGCTCTTTACATAATTTTTGTATTCTTTTCTTTTCAGAGAGCTTATGAGAATTCTAATTATTTCTTTGAGCTTCTTTTTGACACATCTTTTCACCACTAATTTATATTTTCTTATCTCCATCTCACAATCATTCCACCCCATATACCACAACTCAAGACATGAGCGAAACCAATACTTCTTCTTAATCTCATAGACGAGGAAAGAAAATTTTTTGTATAGGCTCAAAAGTAGCTAACTAGGGAAAATTTAATGTGAAGGGACAGTGTTTAGGGAATTGGGTTATCTAAAAGATGGCCTAAAATCATCTCCTAAACTTGCGCACACTATGCAGTCTCAACACAGAAAATACGCAAGTTTCAGAGAAATAAAAACACACATGTGAATCTCACATCAAACGAAAAAAAGGCTCAAAATTCTCACACAAGGGTTCAAAAATTTTCTTCCACAGTCAATTTCAAATATGCTCAATCATCATGCAAGTGTAAGGGTCAAATCAATCATATCATGCGGTATTCTACATTCATAGGCATCTAACCACAATCACGATCAATTCAAACTCAACCCTCAACCGATTCTGATCTCACAATCTCATTTGGGTTATTTCAAAACTCAAAAATTTTCCCCACAAAATAGAATAAAACTTAAAATTTACGGCAAAACTTAAATACGGAAAGCAGAATAAATAAAAGATAGAACGTTCCATCTCTTGTCCACATCCCCCAAACTTATTTCCGACTCAAAGAGTGGAATAAGTTTGAAAATCAGACAAAAAGAGGGAACGATACCTGGTAGTGGATCTCAGACATCCACTTTTTTATCCCCCGGAGTCTTTGAACATCTCGCGGCGTGAATTGTTGCAGCTGGCACTTCGCGTCGATTGACGTGAAGCCTTCTTGCGACCCTCTCCTAGGATCATGTGTATCCAATCGGCCGGCCGCTCGGCGTCGATCGACGTTGAGCCGATCTCAAAAAACAAATTTATTATTTTTTTATTTTTTATAATTTACTGCAAAATAACTGTTAACACAAAAATAATAGAAATTCGAAATAAATAATAAAAAAATGAAAATTAAAAAGGAAATATGGAAAAGGTTGGGTTACCTCCCAACAAGTGCTTGATTTAACGTCGCAGCTCGATGATACCTCAAATCACCGCCAAGGAGGTCGGGTCCAGACTCGCCGACCTTTGGCATCCACCATGTAAACCTTCCGATCCTTGATAATGGTGGTGAGCTCAGAGAAAGGTGGCGTAGTTGACAGATTCACCCCTCCGTTACCTCGCTCCCATTCGATGGCAGCTGCTTCTTCCTCTTCAGATTCATCCCCTTCATCAGTAGTGGAGATTCGATTGCACTCTGCTTTCTTCTTGCTCTTGTCGATCACAAAGGTGATCTTTTCATCGATCGCCCGGAGTGTGATCTCGCTGCCTCGACAGTCAATGAGAGCGGCGCTAGTGTCGAGAAACTGACGCCCCAAGATCATGGGCATGTTCTCGTCCTCCTTCATCTCAAGCACCATGAAATCTGCAGGAAAAATGAGATGGCCCACGCGAATGAGCACATCCTCTAGTATACCTTTCGGGCGGGACACAGACCGGTCCGCCATCTGCAGAGTGATCGTCGTGGGCCTCATCTCTCCGATGTTGAGACGCTTGTAGATGGAGTACGGCATCAGGTTGATACTAGCCCCAGTATCGCAAAGTACTCTCTCGAACGTGTGTCCCCCAATCTCAACTTGAATAGAGAAGCATCCAGGATCGCTTCTCTTGATGGGCACCTGCTTTTGAAGTAGCAGGCTGCACTGCTCGTGGATCTTCACCGTCTCATTCTCCACGAACTGCTTCTTTCCACACATCAGTTTCCAGAGGTACTTCATGTACCCCGGGATCTCCTTTAGTGCTTCGATCAGCGGGATGTTGATGCTGACCTTGTTTAGATTCTCCACAAATCTGGAGAACTTCTCGTCCTCTTTCTGCTTCGCGAACTGCTGTGGGAATGGTATAGGAGGGAGCTGATCTTCAGACTGCTTCAACTTAGTGCCTGGAACAGACTTCGTCGATCGACATAGGGTGGCATCGATCGACGAGGCTTCCTCTTCTGCGTCGATCGACGAGGATGGTGCGTCGATCGACGTGGATCCCTGTCCTGTGCAGTTTTGCTCCTTTTCACCTCCGGAATCATTCGCAGCCATCTCGGGACCCTTGTAGCACGTCCCGGACCTCAGAGTGACAGCCTTGCAGTCTTTTTGAACCCTTGGGTTCACCTCTGTTGTGCTCGGAAGCTTTCCAGGCTTGTGTTGGTTGCCGAGTGTGGTGGCAATCTGGCTCAATTGCGTGTCCATCATCTGAAGGTGTTTTGTCATCAGCTGCATGTGGTCGGCCATCCCCTTCACTTCAGTTTCTACTTTCCCAAACCGATTGTCTGAGCTCTTGATAAATTTCTCGAGCGTCTCTTTCAGCACAGACTTCTTTCTTTCCACTATCTCTCCTCCAGTACCTACATCAAAACCAGACGGAGGGTGTTCTGCAGCAGAAGGGTTAGAATAAGAGAAACCAGGGTGAGATCGCCCATGGTTGTAATGGTACCCCTGATTGCCTCGGTAGTTATTGTGATAACCACCGCCAATGTAGTTCACCTCCGTCCCGGCAGTTCCAGACGAACTGCTTGCACCCCGGTTGATGTAGTCAGCCTCCACCGGAACAATAACCATGCTTGGCTCTGCGACAGCTGCAACTTGTGTTGTGCTCAATTTTTCAATCTCCCCCCGGAGCTTTTTCACCTCAGCAACCACATCAATTTCTGGCTTGGCTTCCACAGCTTTGATCGGAATCTGTCTCTCAGTTAACCTTTAGTGGCTATTCAGCGCCATGTCTGCCAGCAACCTCATGCTCTCTGCACCACTCTTCTTCATCAGTATCCCACCGGCAGATGCATCAACAAGCTCCTTTATGTGAGGATTCAAACCCTCATAAAAATGGCACACTTGCATCTCCAGATCGATGCCATGTCCAGGACAGAGTCATAGAAGCTCTTTGTATCTCTTACAGGCCTCGTAGAGTGACTCATCATACATCTGCTTGAAAGTAATAATTGCAGCTTTCCTCTACAACAGCAGGCTCGGTGGGAAGTAGTTGGTAAGGAACTCTGCTCGAAGTTCCTCCCATGTCCCGATTTGACTCTTATCCAGTCCAGCAAACCAAGATCGTGCCTCGTCTCTGAGTGAGAACGAGAACAGTCTCATTTGGATCACATCTTGGGTTACTCCATTCTGCTTCACAGTGTTACACACCTCAATGAATTGGTTGAGGTGGGTATATGGATCTTCTACAGCTCTCCCCCCAAACTGGTTTTGCTGCATCATCTGAATAAGGCCGGTGCGCAGCTCGAAGTTGTTGGTGTCAATGCCAACTCTGAATCCGGCCTCTGCTTGCTGTGGAAGAAATCGATCCAAGATGGACCTTTGCGGGATCACAACTTTCCTATCATTCAACTCTGCCAGTCTTGCAGCTTGTTCCGCCTGAGTAGCCTGGGCTGCTTGCAGTTGTGCTCTTAGCTGCTGTACTTCATTCACAAATTGCCTCTGCTCCTCGGGAGTCATATTTTGCAGAGGTGCTTCAGGATTCTCAGCCATCTCTCGTTGTTTGTCTTTTCCTTTCTTTTTGATTTTTTTGCAGGTTGCTTCAATTTCAGGGACAAAGGCTTCGAGTGTTTTTCTTTTAGCTCGCGTGTTCATGCACCTGCACAGAAAATAAGTAGAATCAGTCCAGCGTCGATCGATGTGGACGTCACGTTGATCGATGCAAAAGAGTGGTCAGCATCGATCGACGTAAGGTGTCTGTCGATCGATGCAATAAGATGATTGACGTCAATCGACGCTAAGGGGCATCGATCGACGTGGAATACAGAGTCGAAAACTCACACACGCACACGTACAGAAAAATAAAATTCAATCCAGCAAATTCTAGGACGAACTAGTAATAAGATAAAATCTAACAATTCCCCGGAAACGGCGCCAATTTGATCACTATTATTTCTAACATATTAATTATAATAACAGCGACAAATAAATTTGTAAACCCTAAGGTTATCGATCCAGGGGAATTGTGTGGGGAAATTATCCTATGTACTAGCTATGATCCTAAGATTCATTGTTTTAGGAATTCGAAATCAGGGTTTTGATTTGGAAAATAAAGAGAACAATGCAGAAAATTAAAGTAGTTTTGAAATCAAATTTAAAAGAACACAGATTCTAGGGAAGAATTCTTATTATGGATAACATGTAGGAATCAATTAATTTAACAGGTGGAATACTGCAACAATGCTATATTTTCTTGTTTGGCAAATATAACCTAGATTACTAATTAGTGACTATCTCCGGTCGGTCTCAAAGTACACCAAATTAGTCAATCTGATAAGCAAATCAGTTTAATTCCTACAGTCTAGTACATCTGTTTGGATAGTGTAGATAGTATCATGCATTCTTAATCCCACTATCAATATTCACCTCTCGGTCCTTCTATCAATAGCTAGACATCTAAATTAATCGTCACCTCTCGGTCCTTGAATTAATCTAGAATTATCAAATAAACACAGGAATCATGAACCTAATTAATTAATCCTAACATGCATCCATAATAATATCAACCCCTAGAACCGGCTAGGGTTTCTAGCCACTCATCGCAGATAGAAATCCAATAGAAAACATATTAAATTGCATAAACATAAAGAACTTACAAGAAAAATAAAAGGGTCTCGTGTTCCCCAAGTCTCCAAAAAGTCGAATTTGGTTAGGTATTTATAGGGGTGGATGTGTATCCTATCAAATATAGGGCTAAAGATATGAATAAATCCGACTTTTTATCAAATTTCCTGCATCAGCAGACATCCACGTCGATCGTGGCTGATTGGCATCGATCGACGTGGCCTCCTCTTCGGCATCGATCGATGCTGATTGGCGTTGATCGACGTGGTCTCTCGCCCCTTCTGCGCGGTCTCACGGTTTTGGCCATAACTTCCTCTTCCGAACTCCGATTGACCCGATTCCAGTTGCGTTGGAGAGCTAACTCAAAGCATCATCCATTTCCATGCGCCAATAGCCCGAATTCCCTTTGTGGAAGAACTCTTCACCGCTACTCTTACACGTCACTACTTTCGGAACAGTTTTCAAGTGAATATAGGCCTAAAACCTGCAAAAACACCAAGATGCGCATAATACCACCTAATATAGACTCATGCATAGAATATATATATAAACTCAATAAAACTTCATAAAATAGTAGAAAATAATATAGATAAGCGAGTAAAATAATGAGCTTATCAGGGTACAAGATGAACAAGCTACATTTAACTTGTTCAATGCCATGAAGGTTCCTGATGATTCAGAAGATTGTTTTTTTATTGGAGTTCTTGACTCTACAATAGAGGAATTTATATTAGAAAATCACTATGGGAAAGATTGTGAAAGTGAAGAATTGCATGATGAAGTTTGGGGGAGTTGGGCAACCTTTTGAGTCATTGGATCTATTATCTAGAGAGATGAAGGAGTCTAAACCATCTTTGGAGGAGCCTCCAGAATTAACTTTGAAGCCTCTAGGGGTGTAAATGAACCAAACTATTCATGAGCTACACAGATTTCGACTTGATAAAAGCTTGTTCGAGTTCATTTAGTAAAGCTCGTTTATTAAATGAACCAAACTTGAGCATCATAGTATTCGACTGGTGAGCTCGTGAGCAGGCTGGTTCGCAAAAATTAGTAAGAAATATAAAATAATTACTTTTATAAAATAATATTTTCATGATTTAAGAGTAACAATAATGAAATCTTTCTAATAATGAAAGAAAATTAGAATTTGAGCATGAATATGATATTATTTTTGGAATAAATAACTTTTTTTCTCAAAATAATAATAAGAATTTTAAATATATTCTAAATTTAGAAAGTTCGTTTAGGCTCGATAAAGTTCGTGAACATCAAAGTATTCGATAAAAAGCTCGAAGCTCGACTCGAAACTAAATGAGTCAAACTTGAGACACAGGCGGGCAATATGTTGGACTATTTCTGATATCAAGGGGATAAGTCCTACAATCTGCATGCATAAGATTTTGATAGAAGAAGGGAGAAAAAACTCCATCCAACCATAAAGGAGTTTGAATCCCAACATGAAGGAAGTTGTAAAGAAGGAGGTTATCAAATGGTTGGATGCAGGTATCATTTTTCCCATTTCTGACAGTTCTTGGGTAAGTCCAGTGCAGTGTGTCCCTAAGAAAGGAGGAGTTACAGTAGTCCAGAATGAAAGCAATGAGATGATTACAACTAGGACTATGACAAGGTGGAGAATTTGCATAGACTACTGGAAGCTGAATGATGCAACAAAGAAGGACCACTTCCCTTTGCCATTTGTGGATCAGATGCTAGATGAATTAGCTGGGCAAGAGTTCTATTGCTTCCTTGATGGGTATTCGGGGTATCATCAGATTGCCATTTCCCCAGAACCCCAGAGCTTAACCACTTTTACCTGTCATGATGGGACATTTGCTTTTAGGAGGAGGCCCTTTGGGCTATGCAATGCTCCAACAACCTTCCAGCGTTGCATGCTTGCCATATTTTTCAGAAATGATAGATAATGGCTTCATAGAGGACTTCTTAGTATTTTGGGAAGACTTTGATGCATGTTTAAGTAACCTGGAGAATGTTCTGAAGCTTTGTGAGAAATATCAGTTGGTTCTCAATTGGGAAAATGTTGTTTTATGGTGCAGCAAGGGATTGTTTTAGGACACAAAATCTCTAAGGTTGGAATGGAAGTTGATCCAGCTAAGATTGAAGTCATAGATAAGATGGCCATACCAAATTCAGTCAAGGCAGTAAGGAGCTTCCTTGGGCATGCAGGTTTTTACAGGAGGTTCATAAAAGATTTTTCTAAGATTGCTAAGCCTTTTTCTTAGTTACTTGAGAAGGACAGGAAGTTTGAATTTTCTGCACAATGTGAGGAAGCTTTTCTAAGATTGAAATGTGCACTTGTTTCTGCACCTATGATACAACCTCCATATTGGAATTCTCCATTCGAACTAATGTGTGATGCTAGCAATTATGCTTTGGGAGTTGTTCTGGGACAGAGGAAAGACAAGATCTTCAGAGTGATCTACGATGCAAGTAAAACACTTGATGGAGCTCAAAGGAACTATACAACTACAGAGAAGGAGTTGTTGGTTGTAGTCTTTGCCTTTGACAAGTTCAGATCTTACCTTGTAGGATCCAAGGTCATTGTATATACAGACCATTCTACAATAAAGTATTTGATAGCAAAGAAGGATGTCAACCAAGGCTTATAAGGTGGATACTATTACTACAAGATTTTGACATGGAAATCAAAGACAAGAAGGGGATTGAGAATCATGTAGCAGATCATCTCTCAAGACTTGAAAACCCCTATGGAGAAGATGTTAATGAGCAAGTTAATGACAAATTTCCAGATGAGCAATTGATGAGCTGTGCAGAAGAAGCTCCATGGTATGCAGGCATAGCAAATTACTTGGCAACTGGAAGGAAACCTTATGGACTGTATGGTCAGCAACTGAAGAGGTTCCTTCATGACATGAAGTACTATTATTGGGATGACCCAATCTTGTATAAATTGGGATCATATAATATTTTCAAGAGATGTGTACCAGAAAAAGATATGCAGTCAATTTTGGCAGAATGCCATGCTGCAGCATATGGAGGACATTATGGTGGTCAGAGAACTGCAGCAAAGGTTCTTCAATCAAGATTGTTTTAGCCTTCAGTGTTTAAGGATGCTTATTTGTTTTTGAAAAAATTTGATAGGTGTCAAAGGGTTAGGAATTTTCCAGCCATGAATGCAATGCCATTGAACAATATTATTGAGGTAGAACTGTTTGATGTCTGGGGAATGGATTTCATGGGTCCCTACCCAATGTCTTTTGTAAATGAATACATTCTGTTAGCAGTAGATTATGTGTCCATATGGGTCGAGGGTTGTGCTTGTGCCCGTAATGATTCAGCCACAGTCATGAAGTTCCTTCACAGGAACATCTTCACCAGATTT
>JAPKLW010002454.1:33377-86134 GCA_026898455.1 Plectranthus barbatus
TACTTTCAGTATATAAATCCATCAATCTCCCACTTATACTCAAAGCATTATACAGGTGCTTTCCAGAGTATAACGCGTCTAAACTAATCTAGCTATTACATCAATCATTCTACGTGGTTAGCTTTGCCCTCAGCCCAAGGTTACGTACATGCATCTCGTAGACCTTCTGAGGCAGAGCCTTTGTGAATGGATCCGCTAGATTATCTTTTGCATCAATCTTCTCTACTAGCACATCACCCCTTGCTACGATTTCTCGTATAATATGGTACTTCCTTTCAATGTGTTTTGTTGCTCTGTGAGTTCGTGGTTCCTTTGATTGCTCTGTGAGTTCGTGGTTCCTTTGAATTAGCCACAGCTCCCGAATGATCACAATATACCGTGATGGTCTTAGGCAGCTTAGGAATCACGTCCAACTCCAGAAGGAAGTTTAGAAACCATACTGCTTCATTCGAAGCTTCAGAAGCTGCCACATATTCTGTTTCCATGGTAGAGTCAGCAATGCACTTCTGTTTTGCACTCCTCCATGATATGGCCCCACCTCCCAATGTAAACACATAGCCAGAGGTGGACTTCTTTTCGTCTCGGTCTGCCTGGAAATCCGAATCAGTATAACCCACAGGGCACAACTTTTCACACTGATAGACGAGACAATAGTTTCTAGTCCTTTTCAAGTATTTGAGTATGTGCTTTACCGCAGTCCAATGTGCCTGTCCAGGGTTAGACTGGTATCTCGCTACCATGCCTACAGCAAAGCAGATATCTGACCTCGTACATAGCATTGCATACATGAGGCTCCCTACGGCCGATTCATACGGAACGTTCCTCATCTCATCTTTCTCCTTTTGTATCACCGGACACTGATCCTTGGAAAGATGTATGCCATGTCTGAAGGGTAACAGACCTTTCTTGGCAGTTTGCATGTTAAAACGGGCAATCACAGTATCCACATATGATCCTTGAGACAAGGTCAACATCCTCTTATTGCGCTCCCGCAATACTTTTTCCCCTAAGATGTATCCTGCCTCCCCAAGGTCCTTCATATGAAACTGTTCGGATAACCACCCCTTTATGCCCGACAATACTTCCACATTGTCACCAAATAGGAGAATATCATCTACATAAAGTGCAAGGAACACCACGCTTCCGCTGACACATAGACGGTACACGCAATTGTCATTTGAACATTGTGATAATCCATAGGATTTAATCACTTCATCAAAATGAAGATTCCATGACCGTCAAGCTTGTTTAAGTCCATACAGCGACTTCCTTAGCTTCCAGACCAAATGTTCTTCGCCTTTCTGCACATAACCTTCTGGCTGTTGCATATAGATGTCCTAACCTTCTTTAAGGTACCCGTTTAAAAATGCGGTTTTGACATCCATCTGTCAGATCTCTAGGTCCTTATGTGCTGCTATGGCTAGGAGTATACGAATGGACTTAAGCATGGCTACCGGTGAGAAGGTCTCGTCATAGTCTACACCTTCTTTCTGACTATAACCCGTCGCCACCAGCCTTGCTTTGAAAGCTGTAATTTCACCATTCGCTCCTTTCTTTCTTTTGTATACCCATTTGCACCCTATGGCTCGACAGCCATCTGGCAAATCAGTTTTCTGGTATACATCCATAGCCGTAATGGGTTCTATTTCCAAATCTATGGCGATCAACCATTTGTCTGCATCTTTATCAGATACCGCCTCGTCATATGTCCAGGAATCGGTATCATCCAGTCCGGTTTCTAGGATCAAGTTAGAGGACTCTCCCACAAACATATACCTCTCGGGTTGGTGGATAACCCTTCCACTGCGACGAGGCATCGGAACCGTGTCAGTAGTTAGCACAGTACCCGTTGGTCCCATACATTGCATTAGTGGCAGTGTTGGTATTGCATCACCTATTACAGGTGGATTTACCATTATACTGGGCTTTCCTGATGGAATCGCTTCCTTATCCTCAAGCTCGTGGAGGATAATTTCACTCTTGGATCTATGGTTTTTTACATATTCGTCCTCCAAGAATCTTGCGTTGATACTGACAACCACTTTTTGATTCTCAGGACAATAAAAGTAACCACCTTTCGTTTGCGTGGGATATCCTACAAACAACATCAGCTTACACCTACTTTCTAACTTATCAAGTTCCTTTGTCAGCACATACGTTGGACAACCCCAAACCCTCACTCTGTTCAAACTTGGCTTTCGCCCATACCAGAGTTCCAGAGGCGTTTTAGGAACTGATTTAGAAGGTACCAGGTTAAACAAGTAGGCCGCTGTCTCCAAGGCATATCCCCAAAACGAAATCGGCAAGCTTGCATAACTCATCATCGACCTGACCATTTCCAAGAGAGTTCTATTTCTTCTTTCTGCTACACCATTTTGTTGAGGGGTTCCTGGTGCAGTCTACTGGGATGTAATCCCGTTGTCTAACAAGTACAGCAAGAACTTGTTACTGAGGTATTCTCCACCACGATCTGATCTTAGTGTCTTGATAGTCTTTCCTAGCTTCTTTTCTACCTCAGTCCTTGATCACTGTAAAATCTACAGATTAATTATAGCAACAGTGGCAAATAAATTTATAAAGAACCCTAAGGTTATGGAATCCAGGGGAATTGTATAACGAAACTATCCTATATACTAATTATGATCCTAAGATTCATTATTTGAGGAAACAGAAAATCAGGGTTTTATTTGGAAGATAAAGGTGACAATACTTGAAAATTAAAGAGGTTTTGAAATCAAATTTAAAAGAACACAGATTCTAGAGAAGAAATCTTATTATGGATAACATGTAAGAACCAATTAATATAAAAGGTTGAATACTGCAATAATGCTATATTTCCTTGGTTGGGCAAATATAACCTAGATTATTAATTAGTGACTATCTCCGCTCGGTCTCAAGAACACCAAATTAGTCAATCCGATAAGCAAATCTGTTCAATTCCTATAGTCTAATACATCTCATTGGACAGTATAGAGTGTATCATGCATTCCTAATCCCATTATCAATATTCACCTCTCGGTCCTTCTATCAATCGCTAGACATATAAATTAATAGTCACCTTTCGGTCCTTGAATTAATCTAGAATTATAAAATAAACACATGAATCATGAACCTAATTAATTAATCCTAACATGCATCCATAATAATATCAACCCTAGAACCTACTAGGGTTTCTAGCCACTCATCGCAGATAGAAATCCAAAGGAAAACATATTAAATTGCATAAACATAAAGAACTTACTAGAAAATAAAAGGGTTTCGTGTTTCCCAACTCTCAAAACTCTAAAAACTAAATTGCAGAATGAAAATATGAAAAGAGATCTGAAAAATATGAAGGGTCAGCTGAAAAAGTCGAATTTTGTAGGTATTTATAGAGGTGGATGTGTATCCTATCAAATATAAGGCTAAAGATATGATAAAATCCAATTTTCATCAAATTCCCACGACAGCAGACCCGCGTCGATCGACGTGGCTCAATCTTCGGCGTCGATCGATGTGAATTCCACGTCGATCGATGAGGTCCTGTCTCGCCCCTTCTGCGCGGTCTCACGATTTTGGCCATAACTTCCTCTCCTGAACTCCAATTGACCCGATTCCAGTTGCATTGGAAAGCTAACTTGAAGATCTATCCATTGCCATGCGCAAATTGCCCGAATTCCTCTTTTGGAAGAACGTTTCACTGCTACTCTTGCATGTCACTGCTTTCGGAACGGTTTTCTAGTGTATTTGGCCTATAACCTGTAGAAACACACCAAAACACGCATAATACCACCCAATATAGACTCATGCATAAAATATATATATAAACTCAATAAAACTACATAAAATAATAGAAAATAATATAGATAAGTGAGTAAACTAATGAGCTTATCAAACCCCCCAAACTTGAACGTTTGATTGTCCTCAATCAATAGGCAAGAAAGAAATCAAAAGATCATGCGATTAAAGTGCAATGCCTCACAATATTCATCACAGTCAGGGGTCAAAAATCCACTACACACAAGCAATTTGATAGAGACAGAAAATCCATCAATTGTGGAAGAACTCACAGGAAGTGTATCGCTCAACTCTCAAGTGTCTAAGGTATAGATGAAAGCACTCAACGATATGTATGAAGAAATTTCTACCATAGGCTTGCAAATTTTCTAATATCTCCACTGCTAGAATGTGTACACAAGTCTACAATAAAAAAGGACTTTCATTAGGTTGTAATGTAGGCTTTTTCGGATAAGGTAGGGAAATATGGTCAAGTGACTAGAATCCATTAAGTGGCCAACTCAACAAACTACAACCACTATCAATCATCATCCACCTCATCTCCTCAAATATATCAACGACACACAACTTTCTTCTAGCTCATTTTGAATCTCTTATGCTCTTTACATAATTTTGTATTCTTTTCTTTTCAGAGAGCTTATGAGAGTTCTAATTATTTCTTTGACCTTCTTTTTCACACATCTTTTCACCACTAATTTATATTTTCTTATCTCCATCTCACAATCATTCCACCCCATATACCACAACTCAAGACATGAGCAAAACCAATACTTCTTCTTAATCTCAAAGACAAGGAAAGAAAAATTTTGTATAGGCTCAAAAGTGGCTAACTAGGGAAAATTTAATGTGTAGGGACAATGTTTAGGGAATCGGGCTATCAAAGATGGCCTAAGATCGTTTCCTAAACTTGTGCACACTATGCAGTCTCAACACAGAAAATAGGCAAGTTCTAGAGAAATAAAAACACACGTGTGAATCTCACATCAAACGAATTAAGGCTCAAAATCTCACACAAGGGTTTAAATTTTTCTTCCACGATCAATTTCAAATCAGCTCAATCAACATGCAAATGTAAGTGTCAAATCAATCCTGTCATGCGGTATTCTACATTTATAGGCATCTAACCACAATCACAATCAATTCAAACTCAACCCTCATTCAATTCCAATCTCCCAATCTCATTCGGGTTCTATCAAAACTCAAAATTTTTCCCCACAAAATAGCATAAACTTAAAAAAATTTAAGGCGGAAAGCAAAATAAATAAAAGATAGAATGTTCCATCTCTTGTCCACATCCCCCAAACTTATTTCCAACTCGAATAGTAGAATAAGTTTGAAAATTAGACAAAAGAGGGAACGATACCTGGTAGTTGATCTCAGACATCAACTTTTTATCCCCCCAGAGTCTTTGAACATTGCACGACGTGAAATAATTGCTGCTGGCACTTCGCGTCGATCGACGCAGGATGGCGTCGATCGACGTGAAGCCTTCTTCTAGTTTTTTTTTAAAATACTGCAAAGCAACTATTAACAAAAATAATAGAAATTCCAAACAAAATTTGAAAAGAAAACACGTAAAAGGTTGGGTTACCTCCCAACAAGTGCTTGATTTAACGTCACAGCTCGATGATACCTCAAATCACCGCCAGGGAGGTCGGGTCCAGACTCGCCGACCTTTGGCATCCACCATGTAAACCTTCCGGTCTTTGACAATGGTGGTGAGCGGAGAAAAAGGTGGCGTAGTTGACACTTTCACTCCTCTGTTTCCTTGCTCCCACCCAATGGCAGCTGCTTCCTCCTCCTCAGATTCATCTCCTTCTTCAGTAGTGGAGATCCGATTGCACTCTACCTTCTTCTTGCTCTTGTCGATCACAAAGGTGATCTTCTCAATGTTTGCTCGGAGTGTGATCTCACCACCTCGACAGTCAATGAGAGCGGCGCTGGTGTCGAGAAACTCACGCCCCAAGATCATGGGCATGTTCTCGTCCTCCTTCATCTCGTGCACCACAAAATCTATAGGGAAAATGAGATGGCCCACGCAAATGAGCACATCCTCTAGTATACCTTTCAGGCGGGACACAGACCGGTCTGCCATCTGCAGGGTGATCGTCGTGGGCCTCATCTCTCCGATGTTGAGACGCTTGTAGATGGAGTACGACATCAGGTTGATACTGGCCCCAGTATCACATAGTACTCTCTCGAACGTGTGTCCCCCAATCTCAACCGGAATAGAGAAGCATCCAGGATCACTTCTCTTGATGGGCACCTACTTTTGAAGTAGCAGGTTGCACTGCTCGTGGATCTTCACCATCTCGTTCTCCACAAATTCTTTCTTTCCACTCATCAAATTCCAAAGGTACTTCATGTACCCCGGGATCTCCATCAGTGCTTCGATCAGCGGAATGTTGATGCTGACCTTCTTCAAATTCTCCACAAATCTGGAGAACTTCGAGTCCTCCTTCTGCTTCGCGAACCGCTGAGGGAACGGCATAGGAGGGGGTTGTTCTTCAGACTGCTGCAGCTTTGTGCTTGGAATGGACTTCGGCGTCGATCGATGCAGGGTTGCATCGATCGACGTGGCTCTATCTTCGGCGTCGATCGACACGGGAGGTGTGTCAATCGACGTGGATTCATCCCCTGCGCAATTTTGCTCCTTTTCGCCTCCAGACTCATTCACAACATTCTCGGGATTCTTGTAGCTCATCCCAGACCTCAGAGTGACGGCCTTGCAGTCTTTTTTAACCCTTGGGTTCACCTCCGTTGTGCTCGGAAGCTGTCCAGGCTTGTGTTGGTTGCTGAGAGTGGTGGCAATCTGGCTCAATTGCGTGTCCATCATCTGAAGGTGTTTTGTCATCAACTGCATGTGATTTGCCATTCCCTTCACTTCGGTTTCCACTTTCCCAAACCGATTGTCGGAGCTCTTGATGAACTTCTCGAGCGTCTCTTCTAAAATAGACGTTTTCCTTTCCACGATCTCTCCTCCAATACCTACATCAAAACTAGGTGGAGGGTGTTCTGCTGCAGAGGGGTTAGAATATGAAAAACCAGGGTGATTTCTCCCATGGTTGTAGTGATACCCCTGATTGCCTCCTCGGTAGTTATTATGATAACCACCTCCAATATAGTTTACTTCTGCTCTAGCAGCTCCAGATGAACTGCTCGACCCCTCGATTGAGGTATTCGGCCTCCACGGGTACTATGGCCATGTTTGGCTCTGCTGTAGCGGTAGCTATGGCTTTTGCTGCTTCCAATTTTGCAATGTCTTCCTGGAGCTTTTTCACTTCAGCAACCACGTCGAATTCTGGCTTTGTCTCGACTGCTTTGACTGGTAGCTGCCTCTCGGTTGGCCACTGATGGCAATTCAGAGCCATATCTGCCAGGAGTCTCATTCCCTCGGCTCCACTCTTCTTCATTAAGATTCCCCTAGCAGATGCATCAACCAACTCCTTCATGTGTGGAGTCAGCCCTTCGTAGAAATGTCAGACCTGCATCTCTAAGTCAATCCCATGCCCAGGACAGAGCCGCAAGAGCTCCTTGTACCTCTTCCAGGCCTCATGTAGCGATTCATCATACATCTGTTTGAAATGAGTGATAGCAGCTTTCCTCTTCAGCAGCAGGCTCGGCGGGAAGTAGTTGGTGAGGAATTCTGATCGAAACTCCTCCCATGTCCCTATCAAACTCTTATCCAATCCGGCAAACCAAGACCGCGCCTCGTCTCTGAGTGAGAACAAGAACAGTCTCATTCTGATTACATCATGGGTTACTCCATTCTGCGTCACAGTGTCACACACCTCAATGAACTGGGTGAGGTGGGCATATGGATCATCTACAGCTCTCCCCGCAAATTGATTTTGCTGCACCATCTGAATAAGGCCTGTGTGTAGCTCAAAGTTGTAGGCATCGATGCTAACTCTGAATCCGACCTTCGCTTGCTGTGCAAGAAATCGATCCAAGATGGACCTTTGCGGAACCACAATCTGCCTGTTGTTCAACTCTGCCAGTCTTGCAGCTTGTTCTGCTTGAGTAGCCTGGGCTGCTTGTAGCTGTGCTCTCAGCTGTTGTACTTCATTCACAAATTGCCTCTGCTCCTCGGGAGTCATATTTTGCAAAGGTGCTTCAGGATTCTCTGCCATCTCTCGTTGTTTGTCGTTTCCTTTCTTTTTGATTTTCCTGCAGGTTGCTTCAATTTCAGGGACAAAAGCCTCGAGTGTTTTTCCTTTGGCTCGCGTGTTCACGCACCTGCGCAGAAAATAGGTAGATATCAGTTCAGCGTCGATCGACGTGGATTCTACGTCGATCAATGCAAGAGAATGGTCGGCATCGATCGATGCAAGGTGTGCGTCGATCGACGCAGCAAAAATGATCGACATCAATCGATGCAAGGTGGGCATCAATCGACGCGGGATGCAGACACAAAAACTCACACACACAAACGTACAGAAAAATAAAACTCAATCCAGCAAATTCTAGGACAAACTAGTAACAAGATAAAATCTAAAAATTCCCCGGCAACGGCGCCAATTTGAACACTATAAAATCTACAGATTAATTATAGCAATAGTGGCAAATAAATTTATAAAGAACCCTAAGGTTATCGAATCCAGGGGAATTGTATAACGAAACTATCCTATGTACTAATTATGATCCTAAGATTCATTGTTTGAGAAAACAGAAAATCAGGGTTTTATTTGGAAGATAAAGGTGACAATACTTGAAAATTAAAGAGGTTTTGAAATCAAATTTAAAAGAACACAGATTCTAGGGGAGAAATCTTATTATGGATAACATGTAAGAACCAATTAATTTAATAGGTGGAATACTGCAATAATGCTATATTTCCTTGGCTGGGAAAATATAACCTAGATTACTAATTAGTGACTATCTCCGCTCGGTCTCAAGAACACCAAATTAGTCAATCCAATAAGCAAATCAGTTCAATTCCTACAGTCTAATACATCTCATTGGATAGTATAGAGTGTATCATGCATTCCTAATCTCACTATCAATATTCACCTCTCGGTCCTTCTATCAATAGCTAGACATCTAAATTAATCGTCACCTTTCGGTCCATGAATTAATCTAAAATTATAAAATAAACACAGGAATCATGAACCTAATTAATTAATCCTAACATGCATCCATAATAATATCAACCCTAGAACGTGCTAGGGTTTCTAGCCACTCATCGCAGATAGAAATCCAAAAGAAAACATATTAAATTGCATAAACATAAAGAACTTACTAGAAAATAAAAGGATTTCGTGTTTCCCAACTCTCAAAACTCTAAAAACTAAATTGCAGAATGAAAATATGAAAAGAGATCTGAAAAATATGAAGGGTCTGTTGAAAAAGTCGAATTTTGTAGGTATTTATAGAGGTGGAAGTGTATCCTATCAAATCTAGGGCTAAAGATATGATAAAATCCGATTTTCATCGAATTCCCGCGCCAGCAGACCCGCATCGATCGACGTGGGAAGTGCGTCGATCGACGTGGCTCAATCTTCGGCGTCGATCGATGTGGTCCTGTCTCGCCCCATCTGCGCGGTCTCACGGTTTTGGCCTTACTTCCTCTCCCGAAGTCTGATTGACCCGATTCCAGTTGCGTTGGAAAGCTAACTCGAAGCTCTATCCATTCCCATGCGCCAATTGCCCGAATTCCTCTTGTAGAAGAATTATTTGCTGCTACTCTTGCACATCACTGCTTTCGGAACATTTTTCTAGTGAATTTGGCCTATAACCTGTAGAAACACACCAAAACACGCATAATACCACCCAATATAGACTAATGCATAAAATATATATATATAAACTCAATAAAATTACATAAAATAATAGAAAATAATATAGATAATCGAGTAAAATAATGAGCTTATCAGTCCTAAACTCTTTGAATTTCTCAAAGCATTCAGACTTGTGGCGAAGCAAATAGACATATCCGAATCTTGAGTAATCGTCAATGAATGTGGCGAAGTACTCATAACCTCCACGAGCTTGCGTGGACATTGGTACACATAAGTCAGAGTGGATCAATTCCAACTCATCCTCTGCTCGAGACTGACTTGCCTTAAAAGGCTTGGTCGTCATCTTTCCCTCTATACAGGATTCACAGATTTGATGTGGTACCACTTGAAAAGGATCCATGAGCCCATCGCATGCTAATCTTTTAATCCTCTTTAGATTGATGTGACCTAGTCTCAAGTGCCAGAGATATGTTTGATCCTCATCGGAAGAAAACTTTCTCTTTAAATGATTATTATTATTGGATGAGTTTGCAACAATCACGGAAGATTTATGCATACAATCAATGATATAGAGAGAGCCAATCAGTTTGCCATGACAGATAACACCGTTATTACCAATGATAGAAACTCCACTATCAAAAATAATTGAATATCCATCACTAAATAACTTGGAAACTGAAATTAAGTTCCGCCGGAAAACCGGCACATATAAAACATCTCTCAAAATCAAAACATTATTTTCAAAGCATAAAGTAAAATCTCCAATGGCTACTGCTGAGACTCGCTCTCCGCTGCCCTTTGAGATAGTAATCTCGTCATACTTCAGCTGCCTTGTCGGCCTGAACCCCTTCAAAGTATAACAAACATGATCAGTAGCTCCAGTATTCACTACCCAAGAATGGGTAGAAACTAATGCTAAACATGTTTCCATTATAAATGCACATGACGTACCTTGTCTACCCGTGCTAAGCACTAGACAATTTACTTCACTTAGCTTGCGTTTGCATGGCCTGGTGATAACTTCTGCCTCATCTATTTCATCTAACTTTTTAAGCATTTCTTTTGCTTCAGCAACTGCCTTGTCAAAAGCTGACAAAGTTGGAGCAAACTCAAATGCTATCATGTCAGATTCCTCTCGCAACAGGGCCCTGAGTAACTCATGAAGAGGAAACTCACGCCTGGCACCGAGAGATTTGATGAAATCACCATATAAATCAGATAGAGAGTGCAGGACAATGTTTATTTATGCCCGCTTCTTAATTCGTCCATCTCTCTTTCTGTACTTTCTCATGATTCTCATCATACTGATGAAGTGCAGAACCAACGAACTCCCCTCAGTCATTTTCTTGCAAACCAGGTCCTTCACAAGATCATAACTGATAGTTTGTCTCACCTTCCCATATACTTTCACAAGGTCCCTCCATATCTCAACAGCAGTCCGGTATTTCATGTACTTGAGCCTTAATTCTCAAGACAGACTGTTCATGATGAGTCTGCGGGCAAACTCATCAGAAGCTACCCATCTGTCATAGAACTCTCGCTCATAGCCAGTACAGTTCCAATACTTGGGAGATAGAGGGTCCATGTAAAGCACATAGACATGTCTGAAAACAATAAATTAAAGCAAAAATTAAAACATAGTCGCAAAGAATTGAAACAATTAAATATTGAAACCTTATGATAAAGCAATATTAATGTTTCCTCCAATTTGCCTAAGTATTACTATTGCAAGCCACACATGTGGACATTTACAACAAAACACTTAACCAGACTGCATCTTTCAATTCCAGTCCTTTAATTCCAATCCATGTCCGGGTTCCTTAGACAAATGGAATTAATAATTGGAGACTAACTTAAGACCATATTATCCTACTGAGCAGGGACATCACAAATGAGTTATACTCTGGATAACATCTAAGCTATCTTACCACCAAAGCCAACCCTCCCATATAAAGATCTACTAGAACACACCTGATCCCTATAATAAGGTTGTCTCATTTAATTCAATCCCTAGAGAACTTATGAAAATTCAATACGCAAGCTACACATGTAGACGTTTACGCATGAACTCCCACTTCTCACATGAAATAAATGCTTGTTTTAAGAAATCCTATCTATTAGAACTTATGAATAATTAATTAAGCAAGCTACACATGTAGACGTTTGCCTAATAAATTACCCACTTCCAATAAAGGATCGCTTTGTGGAGGTCATACTAAAATTATGAGCTTAGTAATTTTTAAATTCATAAGGTTCAATTGCACAAATTATTTTATGTAGCCATAATTATAACATGGCTAAAATTCTATCATGCATAGCATGAACCCCGAATTTATAGTTATAATTAAATACACAAAATAAATCACATAGCATGATTTTAAAATTGTAAATAAAAGTAGTAAACATGCTCCTATTATCTACAACATGCTCATATGTTGCGCAATCAATGTAAACACATATATCATGCGAAGACAGATAATAAAACAAATAAAAAATGTCATCGTGGCCCCCATGTTAAAAAAATAATAATTCTAACTATTACACGTTGGAATTATTTTTACAGATCTTCGACTAGGCTCCCACTACTTGGACTATGATCTGAATTTATTTTCTGAATCTGGGCCTCCAAGATTTGATCCATCAGAAAATTGGACAACTGGGTCAGTTAACCAAATCGCAGGCCTAGGCACACATTGCAAGCCCAATAGCCCGCGAGAACTTGGCTCGATGAGCCACCACCGGCGAACCACCGCTGCCGGCGACTCGCCACCGCCGCGAGGGCTCTCGGGATCGCGCAACAGCCATGCACGTACCTGCTTAGTTGCAGCCCGCGATTCTACCTCCTCCGACCATTGCCCATTTTGCATGCTACCGGCCCGGCTTGCCCCGACCGTTGCCCGAACCGCCGTGCACCATCTTCTCCACCATCGGCCACCACAACTCACCAAAAAATGTGCAGCGAGCGCGACGTGAGGGACACGCGCACAGCACGCAAACCCTAGGGTGTGCGTTGCCCCCACGCACGCGAACCACCGCGCTACACCGCCCCCAACCCGCGCCCCCGCTCCACGAGCAGCCGCCGCACCACCTGCGCCCTGCCGATGCCGACCAAAGGGAGGAAGAGCGTTGCCGGCGCTGCGCGCAGGTCTGCCACGCGCGCGTACGGAACCTAGGGTTCTATCGTGCTGCGCGCGCACCTCGCGCCCCGTCCGCGCCGCCACCGTCCCGACCTCCTGCCACCCCCACGTCACCAGCCCCAGGGCCCCCACACCACGCCTGGCCGGCCTCGGCCACGCGGCTACTGCACGTCGCACGTGCCCCGCCTTTGTGGATGTCGTACACCTGTGCTACCGTGCCACCGCCGTGCACGGCCTGCTGCCATGTCGGCGCTGTCGTGCGGTCCTTCGTTCTTCGTTCTCCGTTTTACAGATTTAATTTGTAAATAAAAGATTACATTGAATAAATCAAATTACAATCTAAAAATCTAAATCTAACCACAGATTTATCTCGTGGGTGAAAAACGAATCCTTATAAAGGGGCGGATTAACTCGAGAACCACGAGGACGAAAAACATAACCATACAATCAAAAACCCATGCAATCATTCAATAATAATTATCATGCAAATCATAGGCAATATTATTTTTTTTGATAGAGCCAATTAATTAAACCTGGCTCTGATACCAATTGAAGGGATTCGTGAACTTAATCACGAAGTCCGTTTGCCAAGGATCGTTAATTGGAATATCAAAAATTAATTGCTATGCCTATGATTAATCCTAGCATGCTCCTATGGAATATGCATAAGGGGGTTTATGCGGAATACCTGGATTGCGAAACCCTGAAGAACGAGTGCGCGGAGATTTCTTTTGATCTATTCCCACGCACAAAGATTTAATTCCTAACAGATTGAGGAAATAAATCTATGAAAATTAATAAGTAATTTTCGAAAACAAGAAGGAGAGAGAAGAAAGAAGATAATCCTCCTGATCTGATCTTCTGATCTTTATCCCAACTCAATCTGAATATCTGGTGAAGATTCCCTTCAGATTCCTTGCCCGGTAGAGAAGCAGAATTTCCTCCTCGTTTCTCAGACCTAGTTGATCACCACAGCTCCCAAATTCTAGTTTGTTGTGTGCAACATATGATCTCGTGGTGTGTTTAGATCTGAGGAATTGAGGCCTATTTATAGGAAAATACTGGACTTCTATTGGGCTTGAGTTTCATGGGCCCGACCATGGAGCAGAATGCAAATAGCAAATAAGGCCTATCAATTAATTAATTCTCATATTCAACCCAGAATATAATTAATTAATTAATATTGATTCATTCCACCAGAGAATCAATAATGTCCTATCTATTTGCTACCACGTTTTGAGGTACGGGTTGCATTGGCTCGGTATATCCCCACATTTTAGGTTACAGATATTCGTTAATTAATTTAAGCTCTGACAAGCTATTTAATTAATTAACATCTTATATTCCTGAGTCAATCCACTTAAACTTTTTCACTTATGCTTGAACTTAATCAGCCTGCAGGACTTTAGCATAACGAACCTTTTGAGCTGCTCAGGGAATGTCACCATCCTATACTGGATGTGGTTACCTAGTTCCAATACCAGACAGTCATACACAAACTGCTATTACCCAAGATACAGATATACAAGCTCAACCAGAGCCTTTCACTACAACTCAAAGTAATACACAATCTACATATACTTATGTAACTTCATATAGGCTTAGGATCTCATCAAGCCATAGAGATCTAGATTATTTTAATGTCAGATAAGAGGATCGATCTCGACTTAGGTCCTTATCAATGTGTGCCCCACACCAGCATACCAAGCCATCCAAGATAAGATGCTTATTACAACGCATGCTGCAGCCTACTATAGGGTTTTACCGTGAACTGAATCACCAAAACCAAATGAACCGGACTGTTTATGGTTAATGTTCATAAAATATTCATAAACCCTAAGCATGCTCCTATTGAATTTAATGCGTGGATAAAGAATTATTTACCTTAATTCTGTAGTCTCAAATGATATTTCGCGTTTGTATTCCCAGATCCAGAATCAACCACGCGATATAATTAAATCTGCGGAATAAGAAATTAGAAATCTAATTTCTAGATTTAATAATGATCGAAAAAGATAGAGAGAGAGAATTAGGAGTCGTTCTCCAAATTAGATCTTCATATCTGTTTCCCGGTGCGTTCAGATCTGCTACAGGTGAGGATTCCACAGATCTGTATTTGAGCAGGACCAGAATTCGAAAATTCTCCTCCTCTCTCCTTGAAGTCGGCGCCCACCTCTCTCTCTCACTAGGGTTTCGATTTTTCAATTGTGTTACAACTTGTGAGGGAGAGCTGTCCATTTATAGACCTAGGGTTGTAAACCCTAATGGGCTCCTGAGCTCAATTCAACACACTTTCCTTGGGCCAGACCTGTGACCTAATGCAAATACTAAAGTGGGCCTATGAATTAATTAATTTCCATGTCCACAACCTAGGACACAATTAATTAATTAATATTAATTATTTTTCACCACAGAATTAATACTGACCTACCCCTTTATTACCACGTTATGAGAACGGGCTGCATTAATTGAGAATCCCCATATTTAAGGTTACCGGACATTCATTAATTAATCGGAGCCTCTGACAAGATATAACTACAATTAATTAATATCTTATAATTCCTGAGTATTACCACTCAATCCTTATCACTCGTGCCTGAACTTAATCAGCCTGCAGGACTTTGGCACAATGAATGTTATTGAGCTCCTTAGGGAATGTCCCCATCCTATTACTCGGATATGGTTACCTAAACCTAGTCTCAGGCGGTACTACACGAACTACTGTTACCCAAGATGCGGATATACGAGCACGTTACTTAGGCTCTCCACCATGGCAAGTCAAAGCAATAGTCACCGTGCAAACCCCTGAACCTTCGTCAGAGTTTGGACTCAATCAATATAACAAGATCTTGTATTTGCTGATGTCAGACAGAAGAATACATCTCACTGCGGTCCATCAATACGCCACCTCTGCGTACCAACATGTCAAGTAACCAAGGCAGACTACTTATTCTGAGGATGTCGAAGCTATCCGGACAGATGTATCCTCATACGCTGTCTCGGCTGTGATTAGGTTTATGTCTCACTAGGTCAAGTGATCATACTGTCTTCTACGATCTACAACACGCCGTATGATCATCCCTATCGGTGAGACAAGAGGTTACCATTGTTCACACATGTAGTTTGTTTAACAGATAGGAGAATTAAACCGTTGTATACTCATTATAATAAATGCTTTTAGTATACAAAACCCATCAATCTCCCACTTATACTCAAAGCATGACTAAGCTATTAAAGAGTATACAGTCCGTCTATCTAGTCTGTTGTCTCTTTAACCACTGTCACTGGTCGGCATCCACCTCAGACCCTGCTCACGAATATGTCTTTCGTAAACTTTCTGCAGCAAGCTCTTTGTAAATGGATTAGCAAGATTGTCAGTAGTGTCAATCTTCTTAATTTGCACATCGCCCCTCGATACGATTTCTCGTATGATATGGTACTTTCTCTCTGTGTGTTTGCTTGCCCTGTGAGACCGCGGTTCCTTTGAGTTTGCCACTGCACCAAAGTTATCACAATAAATTGTGATGCTTGGCAAACTCAAAATCACACCCAACTCTAAAAGGTAGTTCCTGAGCCATACCCCCTCTTTCGAGGCGTCGGAGGCGGCGACATATTTCGCCTCCATGGTGGAGTCAGCAATGCATTTTTGCTTTGAGCTCCTCCAAGATACAGCTCCACCTCCCAGGGTAAACACATATCCTGAGGTCGATTTCTTCTCATCCTGGTCCCCTTGGAAATCCGAGTATGTATAACCCACAGGACACAAATCCTCACTTTGATAAACTAAGCAGTAATTCCTAGTTCTCTTCAAGTACTTAAGGATGTGCTTTACAGCAATTCAGTGCGCCTGTCCAGGGTTAGACTAATATCTTGCTACCATGCCAACGGCATAACAAATATCAAGTCTAGTACACAGCATCGTATACATGAGACTACCCACCGCTGAAGCGTATGGTACAAGTCTCATCTCGTCTTTCTCCCGATGTGTCTGAGGACACTGCCCACTAGAAAGACGAACGCCATGACGGAAAGGCAGCAAACCTTTCTTGGCAAGTTACATGTTGAACCGGGCAATCACAGTATCCACATAGGATGTCTGGGATAAGCTCAACATTCTTCTCTTACGATCTCGTAAGACCTTAATCCCAAGAATGTAGCTAGCTTCTCCCAAATCCTTCATTTGGAACTGTTCGGATAACCAAACCTTGATTTCGGACATCAGTCCCTCGTTGTTTCCAAATAGGAGTATGTCATCAACGTAAAGTGCAAGAAAAACCACGCTCCCACTGACACAAAGTCGGTAAACACAACTTTTGTTTTCCAACTGTGCAAATCCATAGGATTTAATCACATCGTTGAAACATAAGTTCCACGACCTTGAAGCTTGCTTAAGTCCATACAAGGACTTCCTAAGCTTCCAGACAAGATGTTCTTCGCCCTTGCATATGTAACCCTCGGGTTGCTGCACATAGATGTCTCTACCTTCTTAAAGGTAACCGTTTAGAAAAGCGGTTTTGACATCCATCTGCCAGATCTCGAGGTCCATATGCGCAACTATGGCAAGGAGTATCTGGATGGATTTGAGCATGGCTACGAGTGAAAAGGTTTCTTCATAGTCAATGCCCTCTTTCTGACTATAGCCCTTTGCCACCAGCCTGGCTTTAAAAGTCGTGATCTTTCCATCCGCTCCTTTCTTTCTCTTGTATACCCATTTGCACCCTATGGCCCTAAAGCCATCCGGCAAATCAGTTTTCTGGTATACATCCATAGTGGTTATGGATTTAATTTCGGAATCCATGGCGACACGCCATTTGGCAACATCCTTGTCCTGCACTGCCTCTTCGTAAGTCAGGGGGTCGAGTCCTCATGTCCGTCTTCCGGGCTCAAGTCCGAAGACTCAACCACGAACATGTACCTTTCTGGCTGGAAAATAACTCTCCCACTACGACGAGGCATCGGTGTCGTGTCAGTAGTAGGTGCAGTAACTTGTAGTTCTGCACCTTGCACTGAAGAACGTGTCTATTTTGCTGTACCTTTCACAGGTGCACCCACATCTACACGTTCCTTTTCCCTTGGAATCGCATTCTCGTTTTCAATTTCTTGAAGAACGATATCACTCCTTGACTTGTGATTACTCACATACTCGTCCTCCAAGAATCTAGCGTTGGTGCTAACGACTCTTTGACTCTCAGGACAGTAAAAGTAACCACCTTTCGTTTGCCTGGGATACCCTATGAACAACATTACTTTTGACCTGCTTTCTAACTTATCAGGTTCCTTAAACAGTACGTGTGCCGGACAGCCCCATACTCTAAACTTGCACAAACTTGGTTTGCGAACAAGGAAGAGCTCAAAAAGCATCTTAGGAACTGATTTAGAAGGCACCACATTTAGCACGTAAGCTATTGTTTCTAATGCGTAGCCCCAAAACGAAATTGGTAAGTTTGCATAACTCATCATTGATCTTACCATCTCTAGAAGAGTCCTATTTCTTCTTTCAACTACATCGTTTTGTTGGGGAGTACCCGGTGCAGTCCACTGGGATGTAAACCCATTTTCTGGCAAATATTGTAGGAACTCGTTACCGAGGTATTCGCCACCGCGGTCAGATCGCAGCGACTTGATAGTTTTCCCGACCTTCTTTTCTACCTCAGCCTTAAACTCTTTGAATTTCTCAAAGCATTCGGACTTGTAGCGAAGCAGGTAAACATATTCGTACCTTGAGTAATCGTCAATGAAAGTGACGAAGTACTCGTACCCTCCACGAGCCTGTGTGGACATCGGTCCACATAAGTCAGAATGGATCAATTCCAACACCTTCTCTGCTCGAGACTGACTAGCCTTAAAAGGCCTAGTTGACATCTTGCCCTCGATGCAGGATTCGCAGACTTGATAAGGTACAACCCGGACTAAGTCCAATGTACCATCATCTGCAAGTCTCTGAATCCGCTTCAAGCTGATGTGACCCAGTCTCAAGTGCCAAAGATATGTAAGATCCTCATCAGAAGAAGTAAGTTTTCTCTTTCTAGGATTATCAATAACGGATGAATTACATGCAATACTCGTGGAAGACTTATGATTACAGTTAATAACATAGAGAAAATTATTCAGCATCCCACGATAGATAACACCGTTATTACCAATGATAGAAACACCACTATAAAAAATAACTGAATATCCATCATTATAAAGTTTGGAAACTGAAATAAAGTTTCGCCGAAAATACAGTACTTACAAAACATCTCTCAAAGTTAAAACAGAATAATCAAAGTACAAGGTGAAATCTCCAATGGCAGCTGCACTCACTTGTGTTGCGTTCCCCATTGAGATGGTAACCTCGTCATTCTTCAACACCCTCCTCAGTGTGAACCCCTGCAAAATGTAACAAACATGATCAGTAGCTCCAGTATCCACTACCCACGAATGAGTAGAAACCAATGCTAAACATGTTTCCGTTACAAATGCAAATGACGTACCTTGTCCCTTGCTTCCGCATGCGCTCTTACTTAAAGTGACACCAACCCTCTTCATCTCATTCGACCTCCTCTCACGCGATCTGCGATCAATCATATTCTTGCACACAGTATGAACCACATCATTCAATGTGCTCAAGCTATGCTCAAGATTTGATAACTCAGAATCCCATGAAGGTACGAAAGACTGTCCTGCAATGAGATCAGTGAGCAACTCCTTGAAAGAGTACTCACTTATCTTAGCTACATCCTTCTTAAAGTCATAGAATGAAAGTGGTAAAGAGTTCAGGATTATATCGATCTTAGCCCGATCACTGATACATCCACCTCCACGTGTGAATCGTTTCATGGTGTTATCCATGATCATCACATGCAGTGTCACCGAACTGCCATCAACCATTCTCTTACAGACAAGGTCTTTCACGAGATCACAGTTGATAGTTCGTTCCACTTCGCCATACATAACCACTAAGTCCATCCACATCGTAACAGAGCTACAATAGCCCATGTACTTGAGCTTAAGTTCTCTAGACAGGTTATCTGAGATTAACTTGTAAGTAAAATCCTCATATGCCACCTATCTGTCATAGAACTCCTTCTCACGTCTAGAGACTTTATGGTAACGTGGGGCAAGTGGCATCATAGTAAGAACAAACATGTGTTGCTTAGTCAGGAGAATATACTCAATGCAGTATCTCCACTCATGAAATTTGGACCAGTTAGAGGATTGAGAGCAAGTAAATGATCGACAGTAGACATAGACATATCTGAAACAATAAAGAATCTTAAATAAGAACATACATGTAGAACTTCGAAAACAAATGCATTGAAAACCTTTTAATAAATCAAATACAAATATTTTCCACTAATTGCCCAAGAGTTCCCACCGCAAGCTACACTCGTAGACTTTTACGATGTCACCCTCAACCAGAACTGCGGGTTTTAAGCCCCAATCCATTTAATTTCACTACTATGTCAGGAAGCTTTTTACACTAGAAATTAATAATTAGTGAAAACCTTAGACCAAGCCATCACTCAAGAACAGGGATGCAATTCTTGCATTATATTCTAAGATGCTTCTAAGCCATTAACCACAAATGTAACTCCGGCCAAAAGAGACAGTTTAGCATGGCACGTAACCATACCGCACAACCCTTAAAGCTTTTGTTATCTATAATTAAAATCCATCCTAGAATACTTGTGAAAGAGATCTACGCAAGCTACACTCGTAGACGTTTACGCAAAACCCTCCCACTATTCACATGATTTAAATTGTTTGTCTAGAAATCCCAACAACCGTACCCATGCACCTCTAGGAACTAGCAAGCTACACTAGTAGACGTTTACTAGAACGAGAGATACACTTACAGCCTAGGACCGCTTTGTGGAGGTCTATTGATTTTAATTAAAAAAATATGCTTAGTATTTTTCTTTTAAAAGGTTTCATATATGCGCACATATAATTTTTTTGTTATTATATTTTCCAAATTTTTGCATGTAATTAAACAAGCCCAAAAATTCCCAAAATATAATCCAACAAAAGAAATTAATCACATAAGCATGCTTGGAAAGCTGTAAATAATAAAAGCGATAAAACATGTTTTTCCTATTATCTACACATGCTTAATAGCGCACATAAATTAAAACATATATCATACGAGGACAATTAAGACAAACAAAAATTCCTCGTGGCCCCATAAAATAGAAAAAATAAATTCTATCTATTACAATTTGAATTTTGAATTATTTGGATAAGTCCAAATCTTTTCAAATCTTCCGGGGCCTTCAAATCTTCAATCACCAAATCTTTTGGGATTTAGGCCTTTGTGATCTGATGATTTGCCCTAACCCTAATGCAAACCCTAGGGTTTACACAGGATTGTACAAACCACCAAAACACGAGCCAACACCGCAGGGACAGCAGCCGCCGACGACAGCCACCGTCGTCTCCCCGCCGCTGCCGATCGCTGCCCGACGCCGACCGCCTGTGTGCTATTGTAGCACGTTTCTGTGCGCGCCGCCCGCACTGTCGCCGGTCCCAGCCCGCGCGCTCCCGCTCCGCTGCGCCCGCCGCCGTCGTGTCCGTCTTCGTTCTTCGTCCTCGACCCGTCCAATTACAGATTTTAAAAAAATGAAATTTATATTCTATTACAATTTTCAAATCTATACTAATTCACGTATTTTCTCATGATTTTACAAAATTAATTCAGCCCTACACGGATAAACCACCACGGGCTGAATTACACGGGTTGCCACGAGGAACAAAAACCATCCACGACATTCATAAAATTCAAACATGCATAATGCATCCATTATGAACAATAGAGCCATAAAACAGAACCTGGCTCGGATACCAATTGTAGGGTTTTACCGTGAAACGAATCACCAAAACCAAATGAACCGGACCGTTTATGGTTATTGTTCATAAAACATTCATAAACCCTAAGCATGCTCCTATTGAATTTAATGCGAGGATAGAGAATTATTTACCTTAATTCCGTAGTCTCAGAAACGATCTTTCGCGTTTGTATTCCCAGATCCAAAATCAACCACGCGATATAATTAAATCTGCGGAACAAGAAATTAGAAATCTAATTTCTAGATTTAATAATGATCGAAAAAGATAGAGAGAAAGAATTAGGAGTTGTTCTCCAAATTAGATCTTCAGATCTGTTTCCCGGTGAATTCAGATCTGCTACTGGTGAGGATTCCACAGATCTATATTTGAGCAGGACCAGAATTCAAAATTCTCCTCCTCTCTCCTTGAAGTCGGCGCCCACCTCTCTCTCTCACTAGGGTTTCAATTTTTCAATTGTGTTACAACTTGTGAGGGAGAGCTGTCTATTTATAGACCTAGGGTTGTAAACCCTAATGGGCTCCTGGGCTCAATTTAGCACACTTTCCTTGGGCCAGACCTGGGACCTAATGCAAATATTAAAGTAGGCCTATGAATTAATTAATTCCCATGTCCACAACCCAGGACACAATTAATTAATTAATATTAATTTATTTTCACCACAGAATTAATACTGACCTACCCCTTTATTACCACGTTATGAGAACGGGCTGCATTAATTGAGAATCCCCATATTTAAGGTTACAGGACATTCATTAATTAATGGGAGCCTCTAACAAGCTCTAACTAAAATTAATTAATATCTTATAATTCCTGTGTAGTACCACTCAATCCTTATCACTCGTGCCTGAACTTAATCAGCCTGCAGGACTTTGGCACGATGAATGTTATTGAGCTCCTTAGGGAATGTCCCCATCCTATTACTCGGATATGGTTACCTAAACCCAGTCTCAGGTGGTACTACACGAACTGCTATTACCCAAGATGTGGATATACGAGCACGTTACTTAGGTTCTCCACCATGGCAAGTCAAAGCAACAGTCAACCCGTGCAAACCCCTGAACCTTCGTCAGGGTTTGGACTCAATCAATATAACGAGATCTTGTATTTGCTGATGTCAGACAGACGAATACATCTCACTGCGGTCCATCAATACGCCACCTCTGTGTACCAGCATGTTAAGTAACCAAGACAGACTACTTATTCTGACGATGCCGCAGCCATCCGGACAGACGTATCCTCATACGTTGTCTCGGTTGTGATTAGGTTTATGTCTCACTAGGTCAAGTGATCATACTGTCTTCTGCGATCTACAACACGCTGTCTGATCTTCCCTATCGGTGAGACAAGAGGATACCATTGTTCACACATGTAGTTTGTTTAACAGATAGGAGAATTAAACCGTTGTAAACTCATTATAATATATGCTTTCAGTATACAAAACCCATCACCTACACCGACAGTTTATCCTGGAACTATCTCAGCTGTGATAACCTTTTATATCTCGCTAGGTCAAATGATCCATACGATCTTCCGTGATCTACTACACACCGTATGATCTCCCTATCGATGAGATAAGAGAATAATTGTGTTCGCGACACATGTTTGTTAATTCAAACAGGAGATGAACATACAACATTTATGATTTCCAGTATATTAACCAATCGACCTTGTACATAATATACCAATCATAATGCTTTCAGTATATAAATCCATCACCTTGATCCTGAACAATGTAATGTCGATCTTGTCTTTTTGGAAATCGTTCTTGAGGAGAAACTGAGACAACATCTCATACCAAGCTCAGGGTGCTTTCTTCAACCCATAAAGAGCCTTCCTTAATTTATAAACTTGGTTTCCTTCTTTAAAGCATGGGGGTTGTTTGACATATACTTCTTCTTTGAGCTCCCCATTCAGAAAGGCACTCTGTACATCCATCGTGAATACTGTGAAGTTGTTGTGGCGACATAAGCAAGGAAAAGTCTGATAGCTTCAAGTCTGGCTACTGGAGCAAAAGTCTCATCGAAGTTTATTCCTTCACATTGAGCATATCCCTTTGCTATGAGCCTTACTATTGGTCCCAGATCAGAGTGCGTATAATATGCAGCGGAAGTAAGAACAGTTATTTGCACTCTTAAACGCAGGCAGTTCAGTATAAACTTACAACTCAGTTTTAACTAACAATTTTAAAACAACAGTTTTTGTTAGCCAACAGTTAGGTAACCAGTTTACAGTTATATGCAATCAACAGGTGGCATCTTGAAATCTTCTCAGAACTAGCAGTCGTTGGAAATGGATTGAGGACAAACCTCCCTTCTCATTCTCCAATAGGTGGATGGTTGAGTTCTTCCAAGAACGTACAGACATTGGCAAAAGCCCGTGATAACCTGGCCTCCCTAGAGTGTCAAGCTGTTGTGTTCTTACTTGAAAAGTAGGAACACCCAGAAAAAAATAGACTAAGTCAACAGACTTATGAATAATAAATTAAGTAAGCTACACATGTAGACGTTTAGCTAATAAATTACCCACTTCCAATAAAGGATCGCTTTATGGAGGTCTTATTAAATAATCAGCTTAGTTATTTAAAATTCATAAGGTTCAATTGCACTGATTATTTTATGTAGCCATAATTATAACAATGCTAAAATTCTACCATGCATGGCATGAACCCCGAATTCATAGTCATAATTAATTACATAAAAAAAATCACATAGCATGCTTCAAAGCTGTAAATAAAAGCAGTAAACATGCTCCTATTATCTACAACATGCTTATATGCTGCGCAATTAATATAAACACGTATATCATGCGAAGATAGATAAATAAAACAAATAAAAAATGTCATTGTGGCCCCATGATACAAAAAATAATTCTAACTATTACATATTGGAATTAATTTAAAGATCTTCAACTGGGCTCCCACTACTTGGATTGTGATCTGAATTTATTTTTTGAAAAATGGGCCTCCAAGATTTGATCCATCAGAAAATAGGACAATAGGGCCAGTTAACCAAATCGCGGGCCGGGCACACATTGCAAGCTTGATATCCGCGAGAACTCAGCCCGACGGGCCACCACCGGCGAACCACCACAGCCGGCGACCCGCTGCCGCCACGAGGTCTACCGGAATTGCACAGCGATCGCGCATGCACGTCGCGCGATTGCAGCCCACGATCCGCTCCCTCCGACCGTTGCCCGCTTCACATGCCGCCGCCCCGGCTTTCCCCGATCGTCGCCCGAACTGCCGTCACCTTCTTCTCCACCGTCGGCCTCCGTGACTCACCGGAATCGCGTAGGAAGGCCGCACACGAGCCACGCGCAGCACGCAAACCATAGGGTTCACGTGTCTGCTGCGCGTAGGGGTGGCAATTTTTTATCCAATCCGATAATCCGACACGAATCCGCACGATAATAATGGATATGGATTGAGGATTATCGGATATGGATCCTTATTGGATCGACACGATAAGGACACGAAACTTTCGGATCGGATTTGGATTTGGATCAGATACGGATATCCGTTAATAAATTAATAAAAATATTTATTTTTTAAATATAATAATTAATTAATTGATTTTGATATATTAATATAGATTTAAAGTTCTTTCAAAAACTCAAATCTCTTGGTTCTTCATTGTTCATGTCCCATTTTATTAATTCACCATCAAAAAATGTATTTATTTATCTATTAATTATATTTTTTAATATTTATTTTCTTCTACTATCAAAATTTAATAACTTTCTTTTTTTCTCAACTTCAAGTTTTTAATTAAGTTGTATCAACAAATTAACTAAAAGGTGAGATCTTAAATTTTGATGTTGTTTAAAATATTGTAGATTCTCATTCATTGTCTCAACTCTTTCAATTTCACCACGATAGATTAAAAGTATTTATTATAATTTATTTTATTTGTTATAAATCTTAAAGTTTTAATTAATATTTTTCTCCCTCAAAATTGTAAGTAGAGTATTGACGACTAAGGTGAAAGACTGATCAATATTTAGAAATGAGCATGTTTGACCACTAGAATTGGAATTTAAGATTTATCTATGTATCTTCGGATATTTGATTGAGGATTTTAGTTTCAAATGAAGTTGCAGTTTTATTTATTTATCAAACACATTATTTGAACAATCAAATATGAATATTTTGTATTATCTTATTAATTTTTTATTGGATTATAATTGTATTTATTGAAACAGATTCTTATTGAATTAATCCGATTTGGATTCTTATAGGATCTTTATCGGATCGGATACATAACGGATCATTCGGATTGGATACTTATTGGATCCTCAACGGATACGGATCGGATTCGTGCGGATACGGATTTAAGCTTAACGGATCGGATATGGATTTTAATTTTTCTTAACGGATCGGATACGAATTTGACCTTAACGGATCGGATCGATAACGGATTGACACGATAAGGATCCGATCCGCACGAATCGCCACCCCTAGCTGCGCGCATCGTCTCACCGCCGAGCCACCCAGCCCATGACCCCGTGCCCGAGCCACACCGCACCACCTGCCCTGCCGGCGTTGTCCGAAGGAGGAGAGAGCGCTGGTGGTGCTGCGCGCGGGGCTGGGTAGGTACACCGCGCTGCACGCGTCTCGTGCCCTAGCCACTGCTCGCTGTCGTCCCGGCCTCCTTCCCCGTCCCTCGCGTCGCCAGCTCAGGGCCACCGCGCCTGCCTGGCCGACTGTGGCCGCGCGGCCTGCGCCCTGCGTGCGTGCGCGCGTGCTAAAATCCTAGGGTTTCGCAGTGCCACCGCCGCCGTCATGGCCTATCGCGCGCCGTGCTGCCGTGCCTGCCCTCGCCGACCGCCATGCATGGCGTGCTGCCATACCGGCACCGTCGTGCATTGTCGTGCGGTCCTTTGTTCTTTGTGTTCTTCCTTCGTTCTTCGTGTTCTTCGTTTTCCGTTTTACAGATTTAATTTTAAAAATTGAAAATTACATGGGGTTGCATCCTAATACAATTTAGAATTTAAATCTAACCATGAATTTATCTCGTGGGTGAAAAGCGAATCCTTATAAAAGGGCAGATTAACCCGAGAACCACGAGGACGAAAAAACACAAACATACAATCCATAAAACCCATGCAATCATTCAATAATAATTATCATGCAAATCATAGGCAATATTATTTTTTCCTATAGAGCTAATTAATTGAACTTGGCTCTGATACCAATTGAAGGGATTCGTGAACTGAATCACGAAGTCCGTTTGCCAAGGATCATTAATTGGAATATCAAAAATAAATTGATATGCCTATGATTATCCTAGCATGCTCCTATTGATTATGCATAAGGGGGTTTATGCGGAATACCTGGAATGTAGAAACCTGAAGAACGAGTGCGTAGAGATTTGATCCTCGATCGTTTTCCCACGCACGAAGATTTATTCCTAACAGATCAAGGAATTAAATCTATGAAAATAAAACAAATATTTTCAAAAACAAAGAGGGAGAGAAGAAAGAAGATCCTCCTGATCTGATCTTTCGATCTGTATCCCAACTCCAATCCGAATATCTGGTGAAGATTCCCTTCGGATTCCTCGTCCGGTTGAGAAGCAGAATTTCCTCCTCGTTTCTCAGATCAGTCGATCACCACAGCTCCCAAAATATGGTTTGATGTGTGCAACATATGATCTTGTGGTGTGTTGAGATCTGAGGAACTGAGGCCTATTTATAGGAAAATACTGGACTTCTGTTGGGCCTGAGTTTCATGGGCTAGACCAGGGACCAGAATGCAAATAGCAAATAAGGCTTATCAATTAATTAATTCCCATATTCAACCCAGAATATAATTAATTAATTAATATTGATTCATTCCACTAAAGAATCAATACTGTCCTACCTATTTGCTACCACGTTTTGAGGTACGGGTTGCATGGGCTCGGTTTATCCCCACATTTAAGGTTACAGACATTCGTTAATTAATTTAAGCTCTGACAAGCTATTTAATTAATTAACATCTTATATTCCCGAGTACTGGATGTGGTTACCTAGTTCCAGTACTAGACAGTCATACACAAACTGCTATCACCCAAGATGCAGATATACAAGCTCAACTAGAACCTTTCACTGCAACTCAAAGTGATACACAATCTACATATACTTCCATACCTTCATTTAGGTTTAAGATCTCATCAAGCCATAGAGATATGGATTCTTTTAATGTCAGATAAAAGAATCGATCTCAACTTAGGTTCTTATCAATGTGTGCCCCACACCAGCATACCAAGCCATCCAAGATAAGATGCTTATTACTGCGTATGTTGTAGCCTACACAGACAGTTTATCCTGGAACTATCTCAGCTGTGATAACCTTTTATATCTCACTAGGTCAAACGATCCATACGATCTTCCATGATCTACCACACCCCGTATGATCTCCCTATCGACTAGATAAGAGGATAATTGTGTTTGCGACACATGTTTGTTAATTCAGACAGGAGATGAACATATAACATTTATGATTCCCGGTATATTAACCAATCGACCTTGTACATAATATACCAATCATAATGCTTTCAGTATATAAATCCATCAGTAATAACACTAGACCTAGGTATTCAATTTTGACACATCAAAACATCAAGATTAAAGGTGGGATTTTATGAACCACAGAGTTAATGCTTTCTTGCCTGAGAGCTTTAACTGTGTTTAGGGCTTTAAAATCGGCAGAGTAACGGCAAGCTTTGAATGTGCTCAAACGGATATGTATATATCTATTTTGTCTCTGGTCCTCCTGCTATTTATAGGCGAGACTTTGAAAAGTAGCTGGTAGAAACAAATTCGGTGTTGTCCAATCAGCGACCTTACTTTTTGATGTCGCAGACCTGCTCCTCTGCCTTTTTTTGGACACAACCATGCTTTTTCTGAGACAGTTTTGCACTTGTTGAGTCAGACTCAATCAACGTTAGACTCCAGTCGTAACTATCTTATTCCACGTTCCTTATCATTGAGATTCCAAGGCTCTTTACGACTGTTTTAGCTCCTTATTTTTCACATGCTCTCAACTGTGTGAATTCGCTAGTTTTGTAACTGTGAGATACCCTCGATAGTTTTTCCATAATATATTCACGAAAATTGTGTCCACAGTTTTCAGCACTATTTTGTCCTTGGCAGTTCCAAACTGCATGCTTAGTAAATTTGCTCATTACTCTAATTAGCTCTCGCAGTTTTCTGTGGTCCTTCTTGAACTGTCTTCACAGTTTTTCTTCCATAGGACTTCTCGAACTTTCTTCACAGTTTTCTTCGCATAGAGCTTCACGAACTGTCTTCATAGTTCTCTTGCTGAATGCTTCCTGTCTAGCTATTACAACTCAATAGTCCTATACAAGGATTACAGAAGTAATAACTTTAGACCTAGGTATTCAGTTTTGACACATCAAAACATTAAGATTAAAGGTGGGATTTACATATCAATACCTACTAATTTCCTCCCTTTTGATGTTGTCAAAACCATACCTTCTAAGTCGAAAAGAAGATGCAGTTACTCTGAGTTAACAAATTTTTTGAAATCTAACACTACTCAGAATTGTGCTTCTTCTATACTCGACCTACTCTAACTGGTCTTCCCCTTGAATGGGAGAGATATTTATCGATTAACATTAATCAGTTTAGAGCGATAAAGGTGTTGATCACACTGGAAAATGTTAATTCAGCTAATAGTAAAGGTAAGAGACAATGAGCAGTTGTCTTCGGACCAACAGTTTTATACTTTTCACTATATGTGATCATTACAAGTACATGAAAATTTAAAAACTGCGGTAAAATAAGATATAAGACAGTTCAGAAGTTACCCAGTTATGCCTGAGATTTGTCCTTGTCTTGGTTTGAAGAGTCTGCGTCTTTTGGTTTTAAAGTAGCAGCAGAGGTCGAGGGTCCAGCTTGCATGGTAAGGCTTTTAGCTAAGTCCATCATAAATTTCCTATCATCATCTCTGGCTTGCTGCATTTTCTCCATTTGCAATCTGATCTGCTCATTTTGACTCTCCATCAACTGCAACTGCAGCTTCACTTGTTCATTTCTCATCTCTTCCCCTTTTGACAAAATCAAAAATTGTAAGGATCTGCTGATTCATCTACTGTCTCATGACATCAGGGTTTAGATGAGGTGCTGCCACATAGATGGGGTTGGGAGACAATGTTCTTTCGGATGCGACAAGTGCTCCAGAGTCTTCGCCAGTTTGGCTCTGAGATGTAGCAGTAAATAGCTCTAGTTGAAGATGAGCTCTGCTGGTTGCTTCCTCTTCCTCTTTTTGCTTTGCTGCTGCTGTTGCTGCTGCCTTATTTCTTGCCTTTTCAGCAGCGGTCTCTTCTTCTTCTTTCCTTCTCAGTTCAGTTGCTGCTTTATCTTCTTGCTTTCTTTTCAGCTCAGCAGCTGCCTCTTCTTCTCGTTTCTTTTGTTCTGCCTCAAATCTTCTTTGCTCAGCTTCGCGGTCTAATCCTTGAATTTCTTCTTCTTCTTCGCGAATTCTCCAAGCTTTCATGACAAAATATTCTTCAGCAGACTTGATTCGGAATAACTGCTGAAAATGTTGTTGGAGAAGCAATTTCAATTGTCGTTCACGAACAAGCTTGACAGCTTTCTAGGTAGTTTTTGCAAGAGATATCGCTTGAGAGAGTAGGATTGCTTGAGCCAGGGCATCTTCATCGGCTTTCCTTAACTGTTCTTCTTCTTCTTTTCTCAATCTCTCAAGCTCCCACTCTTCTGCTTCCTTCAGTTGAGATAGAATCATTTTGTATTCTTTAGCTTTGACTGATGCTTTAAGTTGCAGAAGACGTGATGCATCCAGTACGGCTTGGCATTCAGCTATTTGCCCTCGAATGCGCTCTAGAGTAGATTCTTCTCTGTCTTGAGCAGCAGTTTCTGCTGAGATATCCCCATGAGAAGTTCCCCCTAAATCCAGGAAGCAACCGTCTCCTTTTTCAATTATTTGAGTGAATACCTCTTCATCACTTGATTCTGACGTTGTGTGGCCATCTTCAAGATATACTGGACTTTGTGATGTGATCTTCTCCGAATCAGATGAGTTGCAAAACATTTTCTCAAAATCCACTTGCTCATTTGTTGAATGAATATCAAGAGAGTCAAGCTGCAGGCGTTCAAATGCTTCATCATACATGATGTCTGGATTCAAAATTTGCTCTTTTGGTCTAGAAGATTGACCAACACCTTCATGAGGTTCATCAAAACAGAGCTTCTTCTTTGCAGTGAACATGGATAGTTCGAATCCAGCTCCCCTCCTTTTCTCAGTAGTTTGTTCTTCAGCTGTTCTTCCTTTTCCTTTCTTGACACGCAGGAATTCTCCTTCGAGAATAGTTTTCATCTGCGTCCATTTTTTTGTCTTTCTTCCTCATTGTCTTACGTTCTTCGCCTGTCAAGTCTATAAGCTCTGTTTTCTTGCCTGGAACTGAGGAAGTAGTTCCCTTGGGCTTCTTTGCTGAACCTGAGGTGCCAACTTTTCTCGGCTTCTTGGCACCTGCGGTAGTTATAGCTGGTGGAATGATAAGAAAGTTGTCTTCAATCATAATATCCACCGTCTTCTTGTCAAAATTGTCCTCTCTTTCATCATCACCATCGTTTCCACTATCGTCTCCATTATCTCCTTGGAGTGAGATGTAGACTAGATCCTTAGGCGGAACAAAATCTGATGGCACAAGGTATTCTCCTTCTCTGTTGCGACCTAGCAACCCTTCTATAAGCTAACTGACCTTTAAGCCAAAACTTACATTTGAAGAGAACTTTCCTTTTTCTTTAATGACATAGTTCTTCTTTGCATTCTCCAACAGTCGCTCAAAGATGTACTCAGCCCAGTTTCCACCTGGACAATCATCGAGAGCCATCATCAAGGCGTATTTGGGCTGGCTTAGTTCGGAGAAGGATCCAACGCTGCAGTAAATCATCCGAAGGGAAATTTTGTTGAGAATTTTGTAAAATGGCTTCAATTCGGAGACCTTTGTAGCATTCTTGAAAGGTCCTTTGATATCATCCTTCTTCCACACATTTCAATGCTTCTTCCTCGCTTCTTTGTCTTTCTCCAGATAAGTGGCAATATGAACATCAGTTTTGGGTAGATGAAGGTATTCGGCGATGAGATCAGGGTCAACCCTTATATCTTTCTGCATGACCTTGTCGTGAAGAATCTTTGATCCTTGTCGATTACTGCGTGCTCGTAAAACTCAACAATGCAATGGGGTTTAAATCTTCTGGGGGATGCTATCAGAAATTGTAGCAGATTTTCCTTAGTGAGTTTCTTGACTAGCTCCTTGACGATCTCTTCGTCTTTAGAGATTGACCCAATCTCTCTCCAGTTCAAAATCTTTTCTTTAGTAACCTGCAACGCTCGAAGATACCTTTTGTCAATTTTGTAAGATAGAACATCATCTCTCATGATTCGGACTAGATCGACATGTGGCGTCTCTTCTGTGACTACAACCGGCTTGATGTCGTTTGAAGTGCTAGGACTTCTATCTTTGTGGGCCTGCTGCTTTTTACCCATGGTAATTGAGAGCAATGTAGTTGATTGAGGGTATAAAGAGTTGGAGGCGCTCGGATTTGAAGAAAAAAAATCACAGAGTGACAATTGTGAGAGACGATGATCGATAGGGTTTAGTGGGGTTTCGATCTATTAGAATCCACGGCTGGGATGAACTTTATTCAATCAATGGCTTCACTGAGAGTTGACATAGATGGCGTCTGTTCCCATCCTGTCGTGGCGTCCGAGATGCGCGTGGGTGAGGCGACATGGCTCCGCATGACTTGTCATGACTCAGGCTAGCATTAAATGTGGCTTCCAGCCGACTGCTCTGGTAAATTCAAATTTTGCGCCTACCACCACTGACAGTTTTCCTTATGTACTTGCTTTAGCAAACTGTTAAAACCGTTCATTGCTTTCCTTTATAAGAAACTGTTCCCTTCTCAAAACTGCGCAGCAAAAAAAACCAATCGTCTTCTTAACATCGTTGGCGTGACCATTTATGAACTCTGAGCTCTAGCCTTTAGACCCATTGATAGTATGTCTCTTTGATGACCAGATGCAGTGGTTGAGCAATGAATGTCGACTTGACATCTCTGACTCTGAGTCACAAAGAGTCTTTTCCTCCATAGAATTCACATGTTGCCCTTTCGATTCATTCACAAATCTTTCTATAAAAGCCCTTTCAACGAGGTATTGGATATCATCTCCTTTAAGATCTTTGCTTCTTCAATTTTCTAAGTTCTCATGAAATGGCTGCTCTTTGGAATATTCCAGAAGACCTGTCGAGGATCACCGTTCAAAGAAACAAGATCTTTGATATTCAAGGACTGTTTGCAAAATATGTGAGAAATCCTGCTATGTATAATGAGGTGATGGAGAATCTGTGGGTGAGTGGGTTGGAACATTTTGTGACCATCGAGCCTTGCTCCTTCCACATGGACTTGCTCAAGGAGGTAGCCTACAACGCCACAGTTACTGACGTGGAGATCTCCTTTATCCTGAATGGAGTGGAGTTCAACCTGACAGTTTACTACTTTACTTAAGCATTCGAGCTACCTCACAGAGGAAGGCCGGTCATGGAGTATCGAATGGAAGAGGTAGCGCCGGAGTGGTCAGTTTGGCCAAAATGGAGATCAACAAATATCAGTTTCGATCTAACTGTGCCTGCTGGGTTCCTAAAGCCTCAATATATGGTGTCCTTCGACATCATCAACTGGATAGTGGTTAGCAATCCGATCATGGAGTCTAACTTTTCACCACCTATCTGGAAGGCGATGATGGCGTTTGAAGATCAGGCTGAGGTGGACTGGGCAGCGTTCGTCTTTGATCGCCTGAGACATGCCATGCAGAACGTGCTTGAAATCCCTATCCATTACGGCATGCAGCTCAACTGGCTCCTGGAGAGGCGGATCCCATTTTTAGGGATTACAGCATCCCAAACCGGTTGCATCAGACTACTATCCCATGAGATGATGCTGACATCTTCCAATCGCCTTTGACTGTCGACTGCTTCCGCCTTTTGCCTCCAAAAAAATTTGAATTGTTGTATTTTATCCCCCCTTTTTTATGTGTACTCCGCACTATCTTTCATCATCAATGAATGGTTATCCCTTTATCTTTAAGATCTTCTGCAAACTGAATTTATCATACTTCCATCAGATGATTGCTCACTGACATGCGTCTGTCACCTTTCGAAATGTTGAACACATGTCCAAATTTTACTAATACACGGTAGTTGTCGAGCATTCAATGTTGACCTTTTAGATTCTAAATCTGAATCGTGGAGCGTTGTGTCTTCATGGAACATATATCTTCCATTTAAGAGGATAGTCATCGTCTCGAACGTCGCATGATTTCGTCTATAAGTACACCTTGTTCAAGACATTGATAAACACACAAACAATTATTTCCCAGACTTTGAGGAATAATCTTCAGTTTACTCATCAACCAATATGACTTCTGTGGGTGATATCTCCATCGAGCATAACAAGATCCTCAATAAGGTTGGATTAGAGGTCCAATATTGGACTAATCATCGGGTGTTCAGCACAGTGATAGACGGTTTGGATGCTAATGGTGTTGAAAAGTTTGTGACCCGAAAGCTTTTCAAATTCCAAGAGGATATGTTGAAGATGTTCGCCCTCAACAGCTATATTTCAGAGGAAAACGAGATCTTTGGCAACATCAACGGCCTTCAGATTCGCTGGTCTCCTGAGTCCTGCCTCATCTGTTTTGGGCTCCCTCGTGGTGGTTCGCCAGTCATGGACTGCTTCAAGCATAAAATGGTGCCCGAATGGTCTGCTTGGCAGAGATGACGGGATGTTGATGTCGACATCCACCCGACGGGCTCATCAGTTAGGCTGAAGCCCCGTTATCGCTTGACTTTTGACATCATTAATCATATGATTGTTGCCGATCCTTTATTGGACAAGGAATTCTCTCCGCCAGTTTGGAAGGCTATGATGGCCTTTGATGAAGAAGAGGAGGATGTCGACTGGGCCTCCTATGTATTCAACCAGGTTCGAGGAGCCTTCGAAATTCTCCCTGACATCCCAATTCCCTACAGGATGCAACTGAGCTGGCTTCTGGAGCAAGAGATTTCGTCCCTTGTTCAAGGTTCGACCAACATCAAGGACTCCGACTTCTATCCTCCGAGGCTTCGTCTCCCTCGCTGATTGATAAGCTCGTTTTTCTACTCTCTTATCGCATTATTTTTCTCTTCTTTCATGAGTTTTAGCTTGTTTTCTTGAATAAATTGAGCATGAGTGTGTAGTAGAGGGTGTTATGCTTGTCGACTTCGCAGGTTTTAGGCCAAATCTAATGGAAACTCGTACCGAAAGCAGCAGATGTTCAAAGAAACAGTCACGACTTCTTCCAGCGATGGAATCTGAGCTAATGGAGCATGTCAATTGAAAGATCTTTGAGTTATCTTTCCAATGCAACTGGAATTGGGTCAATCGGAGTTCGGGAGTGAAAGTTATGACCAAAACCGTGAGACTGCGCAGAATGATCGAAAGTGGCGAAAATGGTCTCTGTTTCGACCGAATTGAAGGCCATCTCGACCGGGGCAGATTCATCTCGGCCGGGGCAATGTTCATCTCGACCGGGGAGAATTATTTTGGCAAAAATCTGGGAGTTTTTCACATATTTTGGGCGAGAATTGCTTAGGATTCAAGTTACACATCAATTTGGAAGCAATGAAGACCCCAAAAGGGAAGTTTCAACCAAGAAAATCATTCCTTTTGAAGCCATCAATTCAAGAAGAAAATCCCTACCATCCAAGGCCTACACCCTACTACTATATAAACTCTTGAATAGCTCAGAATTAGGGGGCTGCAAGTCCCTTTTTCAGTTCTTTTGGTTACCTTCAGTTGTTAATTTTTACTTTAATTTTCTGTTTTCACTTTATGTTTGTGAGAATTCCTCTTTAGTTTTTGTTGAACCTTTATTGTTTTTAATGCAATCTTTAATTTTCCTTGCAATGTTTATTTTCAATATGTTAGGCTAGAACCCTAAACAAGTTTTAGGGTTTCTCCATCAGTGATGCATGTTTAGATTCAATAATTGAAACCCTTTAAACTGGTTTAAATCCTATATTTTGTTTTAAGTCTATTCTCATCGAAGGATCGAGAGATGAAGATTGAGGTAGGTTACAGTTATTGATCGAAGGACCGAGAGGTGAAGGTTAGTAATAGGAAGTTAGGATTTAATACTTTTGATTTTCTGTCCTACTAAGAAGAATTCAATCGTAGGAAAAATCTAATCTTTATTGAAATTGATTAATTGGTGAGTTTGAGACCGAGAGGAGGTAATCACTAGTTAATAATATAGGATTTAATTGCCCGACCAAGGAGTTAATTCCACATTAATAGATTTTCCACCAAAATATCTTTTCTGGGTTTGAATATTTGTTTCTTGCATGTTGATCAGATAGGTGGATTTCCCTAGACTCTGTGCTTTTTAATATTTGAATTTTCTCCCTTTAATTACTTGTTTTGAAAAACCCCAAAACCCTCAAAGTTTGATTTGTCCAAACAAAAGTTTTGAAAACCATATTCAGTACATGATTCCCCTCGTTGCACTATCCCTGTGGGTTCGACAACCTTCGGGTTATTATAAATTTATTTGCCCTTTGCTATAATTTGTATGCAGATTTAGCATCGATCAGCTAATCGAAATTCATCCTCTTCTAGAAATTTTTTTTCTACATTTCTTTGAATTTTTGTTGATGTAATGCACTCTCTCTTATGAGTGAAATAGAATTGTTCCTTCGTTCCAATCTTGAGTCAATTCCTAATAACGCAACTTTCTTAACTGTACACGTCATACAGTTTACCAAGGCACAACTTTGTGAACTCTCAGTGCCTGAACTCCTTTCCAAGGAATTAATTGTGAGATCTGGGAGATCGTGACCGTACATCCATGATTTGGCTAAACACTGAGGCTACACCCTTAGCCTTCTGTCTTCTTTGCCTTCATGTCCATTTAGGAGTGACACGACGCAGTAGTTGGCATTTAATTCTGACTCATCAACTTTTGGCTTCAGGCTGCGAGGAGTTGCGTCCTTAATTAAATTGATTTGCCACATTTTCGATCACCGCACAGAAACCTCCTATTTCTCGGAATTTTATCCGATAGTCAAACTGACTTCCTTGTAACATTTATATGTTGCTTAGTCGTTCTTGTTGGTAAAACTGGATTCCTTGCCTATGAAACATTACGCTTGTCCAGTTTTGAAGAAAAGTCATTTATCCTCTCGACAGTTGGGTTATATAGTTTACGAACTGTGTTAGTATTCTATCGAGGTGCCAGTTTCGGGTCAGTTTTTGACCAACATTTGGTCTTGACATTTTGCTTAACTGACTCTTTGGATTTGACATATCATTTCTCCAACATATGACTTGGAGTAACTTTGGCTTTGACAGAGCGCAAAAATGTTTTCTTAGTCCTAGAAGTGGATGCATGTTCGCTCAAAACCTTTTCATTTTGATGCTCAAAAAATCTGATTCCATGTTTATCGGACGACTGTTTTTGAGCATTCAGAATCTCATCTGATTTTCTTGAGCTCTTTTTTAAAGTACATTCACATTTAACAGGTTCAGTTTTCTTCAGAGAATTACATTCTTTTGAAATATTTTCAAAATCTTTAAGAAGTTTTGAATGCCCTTCCTTGAGTTTTTCAAAATCCTCACTGATTAACCTCGTCTTGGCGACTTCATCAGTCAAAACTGAAATCTCTAACTTCAGTGAGGCGTTTTCACTAACTAATGCATCTTTAATCTCATGAAATTTATCTACCTCTTTAATGATGTTTTCGAGAGAAATATCTTCTGAATTTGAATGACAAAATTCAGAATTTTCTTCAAAACATGTAGATGCAAGAGATAAGGGTAGATGAGTTGTTACCACTATTTTGTAGTTTGAAGCGTTGTCATCTTTGCCGGTAACATCTCCATCGATTGCCGCCATGAAGGCAAGGAGTGCCTCCTCATCATTCTCATCCTCAGACGTGTAAAAGCCATCATTATGGTCTGGTACGTCCGGCACTTCAGTTCTTGTGAGCATTGCTTGGGCCACAGCCTTAGATGCTCTCCTTTCAAACACCTTCTTCAGTCTGTCTCTCTCCTCCTGAGGGACCAGGGGGCATTCGTACTTTAGGTGATCTGGAGAGTTGCATTCGTAGCATGTGTGTGGCTCTCTCTTAGTGAACCTTTGCTTGCTGGACTGAGCCTCATTCCCTTTTCCTTTGGCCTTCTCGAGGAGTACGGTCAGGTTCCTTATCTGTTCCTCCAGTTTGGCAACTGACAGTTCAGTTTCCTTCTTCTGAACTGAGGTGAAGGTATCTTTTGCTGGTGAGGATTGGTAGGCTGTTTTTTCGAACTGAACTGACCTCTTTGGTCGCCTTGGAAGTCTCTTTTTACGAATAATGTTGCGTCACTATCAGTTGCTGAATTCGGGGTTCTAACAGCTTCATTCTTGTTCACCATCTGAATATCCCATTCATGGGCTTGGAGTTCAGCGAACATCTCTTTGGTTGACATCTTCGAGAGATCCATGGTCTTTAAACTGGTGGTTTTTACAAACTAATCTTCCTTCGGCATTCTCGAAAGAATTTTAGCATTCATGTCAGCCACCTTTTCTTCTCTTCCAAGATTTTTTATTTCGCTGACAATGGCGTTAAACCTTGCTTCCATCAATTTGATCGTTTTGCTAGGCAGCATCTGGAAGGATTCATATTTTTGGATGCACATTTGTTTCTTGTTGCGCCTCATAGCGTCTGTTTCCCTGGTAAGCTCGTTGATCCAGTCCCATAGCTCTTTAGCATTGTTGTTCTCTATGGCTTCGTCCATGAGAGATTCTGGGAGAGATTGCATAATCATCTCTTGAGCGGTGGGATCCAGCTGGTGGCATTTTTTGTCTTCAAGTGTCCATTCTTCTTGTGGCTTATCTACCATATTGACACCACCTTGGCCATCTGGTGCTCCAACCGAAATACTGATCTTCTGAATCTTCAGAGGTCCATTTTTCAAAACTTCATCCATTTCTGGATGTTGAGCTCTCAGTTGGATGAGACACCTCTTCTTCCATACCTTGAACTTCTCAGGGTTGTACTTGGGAAGGCTTGGATAATCCATCATTATCCTAAGATAATTAGCTCGTAAAACACACTTAACAAATAATTAAGAGTGCAAGGAAGTACGGATCCGGTCTTAAGCGACTCAAAACAGGACAGTCTAGAAAGATCGACCTGCTCTGATACCACTTGTTGGTCCCAGATTAGAGTACGTATAATGTGCAGCGGAAGTAAGAACAGTTATTTGCACTCTTAAACACAGACAGTTCAATATAAACTTACAACTCAATTTTAACTAACAGTTTTAAATTGATATTTTTTGTTAGCCAGCAGTTAGGTAACCAGTTTACAGTTATATGCAATCAACAGTTATACACTTCAACACTTTCAGATAAGTGTTGAAGGTTTCAAAACAATTGAAAATTGTGCGAAAAGTAAATAAAAACTGTAAATGACGCAGGATATTTATAGTGGTTCAGAGCCTTAAGTCCTACGTCCACTCTTCGAAAATTAATCCAGAAATTCACTCAGTAATGAAGATACAATCCTCACGATCTATAGCCAAATGTTGTAGAAACCACCGTCCACAGCAAACTGGATCACTCGCCCAGGTAGTTGTTCTTCACGCCTTCTTCAGTTCCCAGAAGCCAGGTGGCACCTTAAAGTCTTCTTAGAACTGGCAGTCGTCAGAAATAGATTGAGGACAAACCTCCCTTCTCCTTCTCTGGTAGGTGGATGGTTGAGTTCTTCCCAGAATGTACTGAGGTTAGCAAAAGCCTGTGATAACCTGGCCTCCCTAGAGTGTCAGGCTGTTGTGTTCTTACTTGAAAAGTAGGAACACCCAGAAAATAGACTAAGTCAATAGAATTAATCCTCGTGTACACCAAGGTAACACGGTGAATCTCTGAAGATTTCTTAAGCAGTAAAGCCTCGTCTTCAATAAATGAACCACGGAGTTAATGCTTTCTTGCTTGAGAGCTTTAACTGTGTTTGAGCTTTAAAATTGGCAGAGTAACGGCAAGCTTTGAATGTGCTCAAACGGATATGTATATATCTATTTTGTCTCTGGTCCTCCTGCTATTTATAGGCGAGACTTTGAAAAGTAGCTGGTAGAAACAAATTCGGTGTTGTCCAATCAGCGACCTTACTTTTTGATGTCGTAGACCTGCTCCTCTGCCTTTTTCTGGACACAACCATGCTTTTTTTGAGACAGTTTTGTACTTGTTGTGTCAGACTCAAACAACGTTAGACTCCAGTCGTAACTATTTGATTCCACGTTCCTTATCATTGAGATTCCAAGGCTCTTTACGACTGTTTTAGCTCCTTATTTTCACGTGCTCTCAACTATGTGAATTCGCTAGTTTCTTAATTGTGAGATACCCTCGACAGTTTTTCCATAATATATTCACGAAAACTGTGTCCACAGTTTTTAGCACTGTTTTGTCCTTGGCAGTTCCAAACTGCATGCTTAGTAAATTTGCTCATTACTCTGAATAGCTCTCGTAGTTTTCTGTGGTCCTTCTTGAACTGTCTTCATAGTTTTTCTTTCATAGGACTTCTCGAACTGTCTTCACAATTTTCTTCGCATAGAGCTTCACGAATTGTCTTCACAGTTCTCTTGTTGAATGCTTCCTGTCTAGCTATTACAACTCAATAGTCCTATACAAGGATTACAGAAGTAATAACTCTAGGCCTAGGTATTCAGTTTTGACACATCAAAACATCAAGATTAAAGGTGGGATTTACATATCAATACCTAACATTTACTTTATTATTCCATACCATGCTCCCAGTCCCATTTCTCTTGTTCTTGAAGACCCATTTGGTGTCAATGACTGACTGATGGTTTGATCGATCCACCAAGTACCATATTTTCATTTCTCTTGAACTCAGCACGCCCCTCTTGCATGGCGTTGATCCAGTCAGTTGACTTCAGGGCATCTCCAATCTTCGTGGGCTCTAGATTCTGAAAGATAAACAAGTAAGCAATGCGCTTCCTTATCTCGTGCGTACTGAGTTTGCAACATTTTTAAGCACGACTTCTTCTGGATGGTGTCTCAACCACTTTGGCTTCTGGAGCTGAGTGACTTCTACAGGTTGACAAATGCTCCAGGATACTCAGTATCGTCCGTTCCCGATACTGGAACTTGAACTAAGGTTGATTCCACCATGGCTAGATCTTCATTACCTGTACTTGAATCTTCTTCTCCAGTGGTGACTTCCACGATCTGCATTCCTTGGTGTTCTTGATTCACTGCGGGTTGAACCTCTTCAGGATGAACATCTTCATCTTCACGTAAATCAGCTTGGGTAGACAACTTAGTTTCAGTTTGGCCTCCAAGCAGAGTTTCATCTTGATCACCTGAGGTTCCCCCTTGATTGATACATGCGGTAATTGTTAGTGAACCTATGGCCTCAGCAAGGTCAGTTGCATCACCGACCTTGTCCTCTAGAATACTTGAGTGATCATTCATAGATCTAGCATGAGAAACTTCATAAGTATTTTCCTTTTCAGGACTAAGTTTCTCACAGGCATCTTTGATCTCATGATCACCAAGCTCCAGGTCATTCAAGGTCCTGCGCACTAAAATAGACTCATAAAAAACAACAGAGCATGTTACCTCCACAAGTCCGGTGGTCTTGTTAAGTACCTTATATCCCTTGTATGAAGGGTGTCCATAGCCAAGGAACACACCTTCATCCACTTTGGGACTGAAAGTATTTAACTTAGATTTCCCATTATTTATGGATGTAACATGGAGAACCGAAAGTACGTAGATGAGCTATAGAAGACTTACAACCATTGTAGACTTCGTACGGGGTTTTGTGATGGCGACTGTTGATAACACGTCTATTATGTGTATAGCACGCCGTCATCAAGACTTCTCCCCAATAGCCTTCCTTTAAGTCAACTTCAGCTAGCATGGTCCTCACTGCCTCCTTGAGTGTTCTCTTCCTCCGCTCGGCAAGACCATTCTGTTGGGGGGTTCTTGGAGCTAACTTCTTGTGAGCAATACCAACATCTGCATAGAATTCCATCAAAGGACCATTGCAAAACTCAGTCTCGTTGTTTGATCTGATTCTCTTCACAGTGACTCCCTTGTTGTTTTACACTTGAAGGATGAGCTCTGGAAGCTGAAGCTTAACTTCATCATTGGTCTTTAATAGCCTCACCCATGTATATCTCGAGTAGTCATCTACTACAACGAGAGTGAATCTTTTTCCTCCAACGGTGGGTGGCTTGACCGATCCAAATAGATCCATGTGAAGTAGTTCAAGGATCATATATGTGCTTGCTGTGATGGTGCGATTCTTGAATGAAGCTTTGGTTTGCTTCCCCATCTTGCATGCTTTGCAAACACCTTCTTCTTTCTTGAACCCAGCTTGCGGTAAGCCTTCCACAAGCTTGTGCTTGGCTAAGTGTCTGATGGATTGGAAATTCAGGTGGCTAAGCCTCTTATGCCATAGCCAGTTGACTCCTTATTGGGATGAGCTTGTTGCGACAAGGCACGTGTCAGGCTGTCCGCTATCCCAATCCACAATATATAGACTCCCTTTCTTCATTTCTTTCAGCATAGTCTCTTTGGAGTTTTTATCATTGATTAAGCAATCATCTTCGGCAAACATCACATCATATCTAGATTGGATAAGCTGACTGACACACAACAAGTTGTACTTGAGGTTGGTGACTAAGGACACATTGTTGATGGGGATCCCATTATACTCTAGGCATTCTTTGCCGATTACTCTTCCCTTTGAGTCATCTCCAAAAATGATTGGGGGTCCTCTCGCCATCTTTAAGTTTGAGAGGAGTTCTCTTTCTCCAATCATGTGGGCAGAGCACCCACTCTCCAACATCCAAGCTCGCTTCTTCTTCTTGAGCTGACTTTGGTGACCTTGTACCAAGTTCTATGACTCAGCTTTGATTCCTTCTTCTTCGGAGTCAGATGCTCTTTCTTCTTCTCCAAGCTTGGTCATTAGCACTAGGAATGCTTCTTGCAGTCCTCCTCATCTGAAGTATAGTAGCCATCATCATTATCTGAGATGTCTGGCACCTCAGTTCTGGATAGCACGGCCTTTGTGATAGCTCTGGAAGCTTTCTTCTCGAATACCCTCTTCAGGCGTTCCCTCACTTCCTTGGATACCATTGAGCACTCGTACTTTAGGTGATTGGGGGAGTAGCACTCGAAGAACGCTTTGGGAGGTCTCTCGTTGAATTTTTGTTCACTGGATTGTGAACCTTCATTCTTGGCTTTGGCTTTTTCAAGAAACTTGGTCAGCTTCCTCGTCTGCTCCTCAAACTTAGCAATTGAACTCTCTTCCTCCTTCTTCTGCTAGGAAGGTGTTGGCGCTGACTGTGATGTAGAGGTCTGGCCGATTGATCTGTCAGCTTGATAAGGCTTCTGAGGCCTTCTCTTGAAATCTCTCTTTGCGAAGAAGGCAGCGTCTTCTTCGAGTTGAGTGCTGACATTCCGCACAAATTCATTCATGTTCGCCATTTGAATATCCCACTCGTGGGCTTGTAGCTGGGAGAACACGTCTTTGGTCGTCATTTTGGAGAGATCTTTCTCCGTCAAGCTTGTGACTTTGGCGAACCAGTCTTCCTTGGGGATCTTTGCATTAACATCTGCAATGTTATACTTTATCCCCAAGTTCTTTGGTTAACAAATAATGGCATTAAACATTGCTTCCATAGTTTTAATATTTCCACCCGAAAGCATTTGGAATGACTTATACTTATCCACACAATTTTGAATCTTGTTTCGCTTCATTTGGTCGGTCTCTTGGCAGAGAGTGCCAAGGAAATCCTAAATCTGCTTGGCATTGTTGTAGGCGAGAGCTTCGACAACCAGCAGCTCTGGTAGGGATTGCAAGATGAGCTCCATGGCCACTGAATCCAGCTGAAAATGGATTCTATCTTCGTTCGTCCACTCAGCGTATGGTTTGCCCACTATCTTCGGGCCTCCTGCTCCTCTGAGCTGAGTATTTACTTTGGTGATCTTTATACGTCCGGTGGACAAAACCTCAACCATCTCTAGATGGACATTCTTCAGCATGATCAGCGAGCGCTTCTTCCATATGTCGAAATCTTCTGGTGAGAACTTGGGAAGCTTTGTAATGTGTGTCATCTTTGTGTACCTAAGCTTGAATACACAAACAAAGTGCAAGGAAAAAAAATAGATCTGGTCCTAAGCGACTCAACACAATCTTGGTCTGTAAGAACCTTGGCGCGTGATACCAGTTGTTGGTCCCGATATTAGAGTACGTAATATGCAGCAGAAGTAAATATGAATTGCACTTGTTCTCCTAAACTGACTGGAACTCAGTTTAGGGTTACTGAAAGGTTAAGCTTAGGTCGATTAAATCTTAAATAAGTTTCACAAAGTATACACTTAAATACTTGGACAAGTATTGAAGGTTTGAAAATTAGTTTCACGAAACATAATAAATGCGAAAGCTTAAATGAAAGCAATAAAGAACACAATATATTTTATAGTGGTTGGGATCTAAAAATCATACGTCCACTGTTCAGACACTTGGTCTGGAAATTCACTAAGTATAATGCAAGCCTCCTTACAGTATATGCACAGCCCATCGGCGCTCTGTCCTTCGATCTGCAGTGGTCACTCGCCTAGGAACTCCTTGTAAGCTTAGTCTTAAGGTTGAAGTGAGGACGACACCCCGCAACCTTCTTTCCGGGGGTTGGATGTTTGTTGTTCTTCCCAGAATTCAGTTGGTTGGTAAAATCCCATTAGTATTAGAATCCCATAGTAGGAGACTGACTGCTATAAATATATCTTAGAAAGATATATTCACCAAAGATTAGCTTAAGCTATGAAGCTTTAGCCTCGTGCTTAGACAAATAGCACGGGAGGAATAACTTCAGTCAGGAACTCTATTCTTGTGTATGGAAACATGGAAATTCAGAGAGCTTGAGTGAAAAGTTGAGCAGAGTGTGGGCTCAGCTTTCTAAGAGATTCCTTGATAGAGTTCGTGATTTGTAACCTTTTAAGGTTGAAGTGCAGGCCTATTTATAGAGAATCCTTGAGCATTTGAATTTATGACCGTTAGAAACATTGATCCAATCGTTAGAGACATGGAGAATATTGTCCAATCATAGCCCATACTATAGGTCTGCTCTGTCTTGCTATGCTCTGTTGTGTCAGTGTACTTTTCACTAACTTTGTGTCAGACTAAGTTTCAGTCAGAGGAATCCAAGTATGGATATCCTCATACTAACTTTTACTTAGCGAGCTATTATCAAAGTCTGACTAAGCTTGATTGTCTTCGTGTACCACGTGCTTAAAAGATAAAGGCTTCCATACCGACTTCCCATAGTCAGTATATGCAGCCCTCATACCGACTTCTCATTAGTCAGCATGGTGAACCCTCATACTGACTTCTCATTAGTCAGCATGGTGAACCCTCATACTGACTTCTCGTAAGTCAGTATGGTAAACAATATTCTAAGTAGCCTTGACCATACTTGGTGAAACCAAGTTTCACGCACATACACTTCTTTAATTCTTGAGCATTTCCTATGCTCTGTCTTCAGCTACTAATTTCTATTACAACTCGAGTGATCCTATACAAGGATTACATTTTAGAATTTTATAAACTGAAAACTTAAGTGTGTTTTGACATAACAAAACATTAAATTTAGGGTGGAAACTAAAACTTAGTTCCTAACATAAAGGTACCTCAACCTTAGCCAAACAACCCCGCACTTTGAGGTATTTGTAGGAAGGTTTTCGACCTTTCCACATTTCATAGGGGGTTACATCTTTTCCTTTTAGTGGAATCTTATTCAAGATGTAGTTAGGAGTTAAAATAGCTTCTCCCCACATATTTTGTGGTAGTCCTGAGCTAATCAATAGTGCATTCATCATCTCTTTTAATGTTCGATTTTTTCTTTTAGCAACACCATTATACTGGGGTGAATATAGTGCAATTGTTTGATGAATTATGCTTGAGGCAGCACATAGTTCTTCAAATGGAGCTATATATTCCCCACCCCTATCACTTCGAATCACCTTAATTCGAGCGCTCAATTGATTCTCAGCCTCTACCTTGTAGTTTTTAAAGGCTTCTATTGCTTCATCTTTACTTCTTAGTAAGTAAATGTAGCAATAATTATCTATAAAAGTAATAAAGTACTTTTTACCACCTCTAGTTTGCACAAACTTTAAGTCATATAAATCAGTGTGAATCAGCTCTAGAGGTTTAGTGATCCGTTCGACTGAATGAAATGGTAACTTTTCTATTTTTGCTCCAACACAAATCTCACATTTAGTTTGTTTGAATTCAGTCACTTTTAGTAAATTTAAATTTACTAATCTTTTTATAGCATTTAAATTTACATGTCCCAAACGAATATGCCATAAATCAGAGCATTCAATCAAGTAAGCAGAAGAAGACTCAACTTTATTAATAATTTTTTCGGCTTGGGGCCGTGCCATTAGATTCATTTTGAAAAGTCCATTGGCGAGATGACTGATAAGCTCATTATTTCACTCACTTATCTATATTATTTTCCTACTATTTTATGTAGATTTATTGAGTTTATATATATATTTTATGCATGATGTCAATATTAGGTGGTTTTAGGTGTGTTTTGATGTTTATGCAGGTTTTTAGGCCTAAACTCACGAGAAAACCGTTCCGGAAGCAGTGACGTGTAAGAGTAGCAGTGAAGAGTTTTTCCACAAGAGGAATTCGGGCTATTGGCGCATGGAAATGGATGATGCTTTGAGTTAGCTCTCCAACGCAACTGGAATCGGGTCAATTGGAGTTCGGAGGAGGAAGTTATGGCCAAAACCGTGAGACCGTGCAGAAGGGACGAGAAGCCGCGTCGACAGACGCCAATCAGCATCGATCGACGGAGACAAGGAAGCCTCGTCGATCGACGTGGATCAGCCACGATCGACGCGAGCCTCTCTGCTGGAGCGGAAATCTGATAAAAATCGGATTTATTCATATCTTTAGCCCTAGAATTGATAGGATACACCTCCACCTCTATATATATCCTTGTAATTTCGATTTTTAGGTGTGCTTTTCCAGAATTCAGATTTTGAGAGATTCCAAGAGTTTTTTAGGTTTATGTTTGAAGATATATTTTTGTGGGAAGACATTCAGACCCAAGTTTTTATGCAATTCAGGTTTTATCTTTCTATGATGAATATTACTCTGAATATGTGTAACTAAATCCTTCCTCAGATTCTAGGGTTTTGAACTATCAATGTATACATATTTTGATTGATTGAATTATTTTCCCTTTCCCTTCGTAGTTTGTGAAATCTGTGCTTATTCATAATCTTGATTTGTTGGCCACATCTTAGGATTATCTAGTTGATTACTTGAGACGTAACTGTGATAGTTTTCAATGGAAAGAGATTTTCACAATATAATCTGATTTCTTGTTGTAACTGAAGGAGATTGATTGTAGGAATAAATCTGTAGATCTTTGGAGTTAGTTAATTTATCTTGAGACCGAGCGGAGATAGGTAATTAATTAATCTACTTTACGAATTGTCCAACAAAGAAGTTCGTAATACTTTTCTGATGTTTCACTACGAAGAGGAATTAAAATTGGGAATTAATCGATTCATTCATACATGTTATACTTGATAGGTAGATATCCCTGGAATCTGTGCTTCTCTTATTTGAATCTAAAAGCTTTTTAATTTCCTGTTTAATTTTCATTAGCAAGTATTACAATTTTCAAAACAACCAAAACTTTTTAATTGCTTTTCCTAACCAGTATTTTAAGAACGTCTGATTTAGTATTTAGGATTTTTCGTTGCTTCATTCCCCTGGATCGATAACCTTAGGGTTTACAAATTTATTTGCCACTATTTCTATAATTAATATGTAGAAATTACAGTGATCAAATTGGTGCCGTTGCCAGGGAGTGAACAGAATTAATCTTACTATTAAATCTGTGATTAAAATACTGATTTAGGCTGTCATTTTTGTATTTTCCGTTAATTTCTCATACTTTTGTCATTCACGTCGATCGATGCTTCATCTCGTCGATCGACGTAGTTGTTTTCTTCCTCGTCGATCGACGCTTAGTCTCGTCGATCGACGCCGTGTTCTTTTTTTTCATAATTTCCGTTTTTAATTTTAGTACGTTTCATTTTATTTGCAGTTTTACCTCACTACCTCCTTTGTTGTACAGGTAGTGCATGAGTAAAAGAGCTAGAGGAAAAGACCCGCTTTATTACTACCCGGACATTGAAGCCACCTACAGAAAGATCCGAAGGAATAAGCGTGCTCAGGAAAGCTCAATTAATCACACGATGGAAGATAACGTACCACCGCCTCCACCAGTGCTAACTGCAGAGGAGCAGGCTGTGCTTCTCCAAGAAGTCCAAGCTATGAGGGCGCAAATCCAACAATACAATCTGGAAAGAGACCTCGAGAGGAACAATCCGAATGGAAGGGATCTTCGCCATAACCCACTGTTTGATGACAATCCCGACAATGGAGAGGATGACAACCAGGATCCGCCAGGGGAGTCTGACGATGAGGAAGAAGAGGAAGCCATGCAAAACCGGTATAAACCTCGGTTCAGGGAGACAGACTTCAGGATTGGCATCAATACCAACAATTTTGAGCTGAAGACCGGATTGGTGCAGATGGTGCAACAAAATCAATTCGGAGGAAGGGCTACTGAGGATCCTTATGCACATCTGGATAAGTTCCTTATGCTCTGCAACACTGTCAAGATCGGAGGAGTCAGCAAGAGTGCCATCCAAATGCGTCTGTTCGCATTGTCTCTGAGGGATAAGGCACAATCATGGTTCACTGCACTGGACAAGGAAAGTATTAGCACATGGACTGAATTGAGGAATGAGTTCCTGGAAAACTTCTTCCCCCCGAATATCATTAGGCAGAGAAGGAAGGAAATCATCAGATTCGCTCAAAGACCTGATGAGAGCTTCAGTGAGACATGGGAGCGATTCAAAGAGCTACTGAGATCTTGCCCCGGACATGGCTTTCCGCCAGGAGAACATGCAGAAGCATTCTACGAGGGACTCAATGAGAAGACCGTCAAATTGGTGGACACCACACTGGGAGACACCATCATGACGAAAAGCGGAAAGAAGGCCATGGAATTCTTCCAAAAGATGGCCAACAACACTCAACGGTGGTCCCCAAGCCGAACTCGGCCTGTGATGGCGGTCGAGAAGGAGAAAGAGAAAGTTGCCAAGCAACCTGATTTGGCAGCCGAGCTGAAAAAGCTAAGGGAAGATTTTGCTGCACTGAAGCAGGAAAAGACAGTTGCTGCAGTAGAGCCAGTGCAAGCTCCGTCTGAGGGGGATTGTGCCGCTGTAAATTTCATGCAAATGGGTGGTTACAAAAACAACTACCGTGGAGGATATCAGCAGCATAATCAGCAGTACAACCAGTCCTGCACTTACAACCACGCGAGGAACCATCCTGGATTTTCCTACGCGAACCTCCAAACCGCAGAGCAACCACCACCTGGGTTTGTTGTCCAAGATGGTGAAGTGGTGGAGAAGAAGAAGCCAAATCTCGAGGAGATTTTGGCTAAATTCATGGAAGGCTCCACCGATACGGTAGCCAAGCTAAAGCAAGAGATAGCTGGAGTAAAGACCAAGGTGGACAGAGTCGAGAAACACGTACAGATCATAGAGACTCAGGTCATTCAGATTGCCAAAGCTCTCGAAGCCCAGCACAAACCCTGGCAATCGCCTAGCAATACTCAAGCTAACCCCAAAGTTCAGAGTCAGATGAACCAAGTGAATGCCATCACTCTAAGAGGGGGAAAATCCTATGAAGGGCCAAAGCAAGCAAGGACTGATTCAAAGGAGGACGAAGATGTCGAGCAGGCCGAAGAAGCTATCGCAGATGCAGCCTCGTCGATCGATGGAGGATCGCCGTCGATCGATGCCAATCCAAAGGCCACGTCGATCGACGAGACCTCATGTCGATCGACGCCCACTCCTGTCCAGCCACCTATGTATAAGCCTCTCTTGTCATATCTGCAGTGGTTTGCCAAATCAAAGATGAACGAGAAGTATGCATGCTTTCTTAAGAACATGAAGAAAGTAAACATCAACATCACGCTGATTGAGGCACTACGAGAGATACCGGGGTATTTGAAGTATTTGAAGGATATGGTCTCACAGCGTGGAGCACGAGAGGGTCAACTTGTTCGAGGAATGCAGCGCGATTATTCAGAAGAAGATGCCGCTTAAGAGAGAAGACCCGGGATCCTTCACGATCCCCTGTGTTATTGGAGGAGAGACCTTTGGAAAGGTCCTTTGCGATTCCAGCGCATCCATCAACTTAATGCCGCTGTCAATCTTCAAGCGACTAGAGATCGGGAGCATCAAACCAACGACCATATCATTGCAGATGGCTGACAGATCGGTGTCCTACCCAAGAGGCATCGTGGAAGACGTACTTGTGAAGGTGAAGGACTTCATCATTCCAGCAAACTTCGTGGTGCTTGACATGGAAGAAGACCACAACATCCCGCTTATCTTGGGGAGATCTTTCTTGAAGACTGCTGGAGCATTGATTGACATTCGAGACGAAAAAATGACGTTCCGAGTTAATGACGAGTCGGTCACCTTCCCCATCTACAAAGCAGTGCAGAAGCGTAATGAAGGGAGCTACCCGGAAGAGTGCCACATGATCAATTGTTCAAATCCGGTGATTTCCTCTCCCTTTTCTTCTCTTAAAATTGATCCGAATTTTCTGGAGAACCGCTTACTACACTCTTTGTGTTTGTCTTCAGATTTGGATAAGGCGGACGATGAGTTTGTGGATCGGGTGATGAAGCTGGATGTATCCGAGGGGATAACACAGGAGAAAGAGAACAAATGGAAGCAGTTATCAAGCCGACGCAGCCAGAAAAAGAAGAGAAAACGTGGAAATACCTCCACGTCGATCGACGCACACCATGCATCGATCGATGCTACTGTCACGTCGATCGACGCTACTGTCACGTCGATCGACGCATGAAGGAAGTCAGACTCGGAGCTTTCGTCAGCAGAAGCAGCGCGACGTAGAAAAGGGATTGCGGCAGTTTCACCCTTGTCAACCGATGCAAATCGGGGAAAGCTGCAATCTAACTCTGATCCGCTGGTTCTGGAACTCAAGATGCTTCCGGCACACCTCAGGTATAACAGGTATCGTTCCCTCTTTTGTCTGATTTTCAAACTTATTCCACTCTTCGAGTTGGAAATAAGTTTGGGGGGATGTGGACAAGAGATGGAACGTCCTATCTTTTATTTATTCAGCTTTCTGTTTTTAAATTTTTCGTACCTTTCTATTTTATGCTATTTTGTGGGGAAAAATTTTGAGTTTTGAGATAACCTGAACGAGATTGTGAGATTAGAATTGATTGATGGTTGAGTATTGAATTGATTGAGATTGTGGTTAGATGCCTATGAATGTAGAATACCGCAAGATATGACTGATTTGACACTTATACTTGCATGCTGATTGAGCTGATTTGAAATTGACTGTGGAAGAAAATTTTTGAATCCTTGTGTGAGAATTTGAGCCTTTATTTCGTTTGATGTGAGATTCACGTGTGTGTTTTGATTTCTCTAGAACTTGCCTATTTTCTGTGTTGAGACTGCATAGTGTGCACAAGTTTAGGAAATGATCTTAGGCCATCTTTGTTAACCCAATATCCTAAACACTGTCCCTTCACAATAAAATTTTCCCTAGTTAGCCATTTTGAGCCTATACAGTTTTTCTTTCCTTGTCTATGAGATTAAGAAAAGTATTGTCTCACTTGTGTCTTGAGTTGTGGTATGTATGGGGTTGATTGGTGAATTGGTGATAAGATATGATAAATTAGTGGTGAAAAGATGTGTGAAAAAAGAAGTTCAAAAGAAATAATTAGAATTCTCATAAGCTCTCTGAAAAGAAAAGAATACAAAATTATCGAAAAGAGCATAAAAGATTCAAAATGAGCTATAAATATATATATATATATATATATATATATATTGTGAGTTTGTTGATGTATATGAGGAGATAAGGTGGATGATTATAGATGGTGATTGGAGATGTTGAGAGTAATGAACTCAATTGATTTAGTCACTTGGCCATATTTCCCTACCTAATCAGAAAAAGCCTACGTTACAACCTTTCGAAAGTCCTTTTTGATTCTAGACTTGTGTGCACATTTTAGCATTGGAGATATTAGACAATTTGCAAGCCTATGGTAGAAATTTCTTCATACATGTTGTTGAGTGCTTTCATCTTTACCTTAAACACTTGAGAGTTGAGCGATACACTTCATGTGAGTTCTTCCACGGTTGATGAATTTTCCGTCTCTTTCAAATTGCTTATGGGTAGTGGATTCTTGGTTCTCGACTGTGATGAATCTTGTGAGGCATTGCACTTTAACCACATAATCTTTTGACTTCTTTCTTGCCTATTGATTGAGGACAATCAAACGTTCAAGTTTGGGGGATTTGATAAGCTCATTATTTCACTCACTTATCTATATTATTTTCCTACTATTTTATGTAGATTTATTGAGTTTATATATATATTTTATGCATGATGTCAATATTAGGTGGTTTTAGGTGTGTTTTGATGTTTATGCAGGTTTTTAGGCCTAAACTCACGAGAAAACCGTTCCGGAAGCAGTGACGTGTAAGAGTAGCAGTGAAGAGTTTTTCCACAAGAGGAATTCAGGCTATTGGCGCATGGAAATGGATGATGCTTTGAGTTAGCTCTCCAACGCAACTGGAATCGGGTCAATCGGAGTTCGGAGGAGGAAGTTATGGCCAAAACCGTGAGACCGCGCAGAAGGGACAAGAAGCCGCGTCGACTGACGCCAATCAGCATCGATCGACGGAGACAAGGAAGCCTCGTCAATCGACGTGGATCAGCCACGATCGACGCGAGCCTCTCTGCTGGAGCGGAAATCTGATAAAAATCGGATTTATTCATATCTTTAGCCCTAGAATTGATAGGATACACCTCCACCTCTATATATATCCTTGTAATTTCGATTTTTAGGTGTGCTTTTCCAGAATTCAGATTTTGAGAGATTCCAAGAGTTTTTTAGGTTTATGTTTGAAGATATATTTTTGTGGGAAGACATTCAGACCCAAGTTTTTATGCAATTCAGGTTTTATCTTTCTATGATGAATATTACTCTGAATATGTGTAACTAAATCCTTCCTCAGATTCTAGGGTTT